>VSMD01073884.1:0-32718 GCA_008750895.1 Mirza zaza
GGAGTCAGGGACACTCTCCGAGCACCAGGGCAAGAATCAGGTTGCCCAGGTGAGCAGGGTCCAGCCTTGCACGCTGGGCTGGGAGGGGAGGGCCAGCGTCCGGCTGAACTGCTGAGTTAGTCTGACTCTTGGTCCTGGGCCTGGCATGTAGTGAGTTCAGTCAATACTGCTGCAAGGACTAAAGGGTCTTTGACAGTCAAAAAGGCAAACCCTGATTTGGGGCTTTCGTCACCTGTAGGCCCTGGTGGACTCTCCTGACCCGCCAGACCTGTGTGTGCCTGGTTTTTGCTTGAGGCGCCAAGCAGGCTTCGTAATTAGACATTTGTGTGTTTTGGAGGTTATGCCTTTGAACTCCATGGGGACCAGGGCAGGGTGCCTGACATTGCCTGTCCTCACTGGGGACAGATGGGTGGCTTCTCTGTTAGGGCCAAGACAGACCACGGAATGGCCGAGAGAATAATGCCTGCCGCCCCTTTTAGGGAGGGCGGCCTGTGGGTGCCGTAGCTTGGGAAGGCCTGGCTGGCGGAGAACAAAGCCCTCTGGGGTTGGCAGCGCTGGCTGGCATTTTCCTGGGAGCTGTTTGTGCCCCCTCAAAAACACAATAGGATACAAGGAAACTCCCAAATCCTCAATCAGTAAAACCAGTCAAACACACACACACACACACACACACACACACACATACACACACTTTTCTCTTTTTGATGCCGGAGAGAGGTTTTCCCTGTCTGGCTACAACTCTAGAAGACTTGGAGCTTCCTAAGCACCAACAGACCCTCTCTTACGAGTCCTCGAGCTGCCAGGATGTGCTCTTGGCAAAGGAATAAAGATGTCCTCTCCTCCAGGAAGCCCTCCCTGCCTTCCCTGTGCTGAGTCAGAGGTGCTGCCCCCGCACCGGATGTGGACTTGTAAAGGGCAGGGTCTGGGCCTTGCCTCTCTCTGTGTACCTGAGGTGCACAGCAGGGCTTCATGAGTGTGGGTTGGTGGGACGGACGGACGGATGGATGGGGGATTGTTGGCTAAAAAGGGCTTTGGTGCCACTTGATGTTCTGGACATCACATATCCTGGAACCCAAACCTGTCCTCTCAGCACCACGCTTGGGTGTCAAGAATAAAACATGGGGCCTGAGCCAGGCAGATGTGGGTTCTTTCCCCATGGTCCCGGGCAAGCGTCCTGTTCTTTCCAATCCTTAGCGTCCATCTGCAAGGTGGGCATGATCGCGCCCACCTGGCCCCAGGGGCAGTTGGGAGGCGCATTGGGCATGCGGAAGCACTGAGCAGGGCCTGCCACTGATGTGGTTGTGCATCCTCCCCCGCCCGCAGTGCCCAGAACAGAGCCGGACTCCGGACGCCTCGAGTTGAGGCAGAGTAAGCTTTTATCTGGGGGCTACCCCACTCATCCATCCTCCTGTCCATCCCAAGTTAGAGGTCCCCAGAAGGAAGCTTCCTTCCCAAGTACCTGCCTGGAGGTGCCGGGGCATGCAGCTGGCTAAGGGAAGCCACAGAGAAGGCCTCCCTCTGCACAGGGACACTGTTATGAGCCTGTGGGCAGTGCAGGATGGGGTCTGGGCAGTCCGCTGAGCCAGTCCTTGCTGTTGGCGCCATCTAGTGGTGAGAACTCTCCCAGACTCAGCCTGGGGAGAGAGTCCTGGACTGGTGCGTGGGGAGACCTGCAGACTGGTTGGGTGACTGTCCCTCTGAGTCCTGGCTGCCTTGTCCAGCATCTAGGCCCAGCCACCTAGGGTGTGTGACTGAAGGTCACCAGTAGGTCCAGACTCCTGATAATCTGCCCACCCCCCTCTTCGTGTTTGTGTGCACACAGGAACACAGGTGGCTGGCATGGGGGTGGTTTGTGTCACCAGGGGCTGACGGTTCAGCCAGGGGTATATACATCGACTCACTCATTCTATCAACACAGGCTTACTGAACACCTACTGCGTGCCAGGCTTTGTGCTAGGCCGCAAGGAAGCAAAGGTGCAAAGACAGAGTTCCTCGCCTCGCTGACTCACCTAATGAGGCCAACAGACATAAATGACGATCGCAATTCAGTGCAACAAACACTGTAATGATGGCATCCTCTCCAACATGCCCTCATTCATTTTCCCTCTCATTTGTTCATTCAACGCATCTCTAGTCTGCTTTTATTTTGTGCCAGGTGCTGCTCTGTGTGCTGGGAGGCAGTGGGGGAACCAAGTGGACCTGCTCCTGGGAGAACAGAGGAGGGCCGAGCTGTGTGTGCCAGGGATGGTGAGAGATTCTCAAGGGCGGAGGCCTGGGGCGTGGGGCTTGAAGGAGGAGGAGGAATAGAGGCGAGGAAGGAAGGCACCGGACAGGATCAGGTGCAAGTGCACTGAGCTGGCATATGTGTTAGTTCTTGGGGCCTAGTGTGGGCGCAGGGTGGAGGTGGGGGGATGTGGAGGCTGGGACAGACGAGGATGGACTCAATGGGTAGCACAGATCAAGAAAGGCCTCAAATGCTTTGCTTCGGGTCCTGACTACTGTCCTCTTATCCACCATGAGCTACCCGAGCTGGGGTGGCTGGGCCCATTCTGCAGATGGAGAAACTGATCTTTGCAAACACACTGCCCTATGGAGCCTACATCATTCTTTCCAACAGCAGAAGCTAAGGAGGAAAAAAGGGGAAAAAAAATATATTGCAAATCAAGGAGAACATTGTCTGGGGCCAGAGAAAGAAAAACAGAGCCTTGGCACTTCCAAATTGCAGATGTTCACATAAAAGTCTCTTTTATGATGTACTTCTGGAATTAGACTCTGCAGATACCACTGTGTTTATGGGGAAGACATGAGGTGGTGACAACTCTGAGCTGCTTCCCGGGGGCAAGATGCCCAGGGCCCGCTCAGCACAACCTGGTCCTGCCCCGTTCCTCCTGCTGCAGCCTGCACACCCCAGCCCCACCCACCCTGTGCAGACCCCTCCTCAGGGAGCCCTCCCAACTACCCAGGTCAGGAAACCTCCAACAGAATCCAACTACCTTGAGAGTTCCCGAACTTTACTGCATTTTAGAACCACCCTGGAGCTTTCATAGACACTGATGCCGGGCCACTGTCCCCGCAGATCCTGACTGAGTGGCCTGGGGCGACGCCTGGGCGTTGGGATCTCTCCAGGTGGATCTAGTGTCCCACCGGCATATGCACCTTGTCAGACACAGCTTCCTGGGGCCTGCTCTGAACGCTGGGCTTCGGTTCCTCCAGGCCGGGGCCCAGAATCTGTAGTTTGACTTGTGACCCCTGGCGATTCTTACGGGAAGGAGAACCACTGCCTTAGAACCCCAGGCAGGGGAGGGGAGAAGTGTGGCATCCTCGGCGACTTCCTTTCCTCCCACCTGCCTGACTTTCGTGCAATTCGCACCTCTGTGCACCACCCACCGCTACCCCTGCACTGCATCCCCAGAGTCCGGGCGGACCTGCAGACACACATCATTCTGGAATCCCTCGGGCGACTCACTGCTCAGGTCTTTCACAGTGGAATGAAAATTATATATTTTGCCCTTGGTGTGAAAACGGCTGAAAAAATGAGAAAAAAATAAAAAGGCATAGCTCCCAGTGATAAGCCCCTGAGTGTTGCCTACTCAACCCGTCTGGACAAAGAGGGTCCTCGGCACACAGGTTAGAAGCAGTGAAATGACCCCTTCAATCACACCTACTGGGTAAACCTGAGTTGATTAAAATAGGGGGAAAAAAATAAAGGCCCTGTAGGAACGTGACAATGTATTTTTGAGGTAGCTTTTAAAGGTGAGTGGTAGCTATGGCTTTTATAGTGCATTTCAGCTCTCTGAAAATGGGCCCATGAAGATGTCAGTCTAGAATTCGACCTTTGCATAATAGTTTTAATTCATCTTTACAAAAATGCTTAGCTGTAGGCACGGAAGCAGCAAGCAGGAGGCTGTCACTGGTGAACGGGCACGGGATGCTCGGAAGGGCACAGCATCTGCAGGGAGGGGACCCCCTCAGGCAGCCCCCACTCCCTGCCACTCCCAGCTCTAAGACCTGGGGCCAGGCTTGTTCCTTCGTTGGTCAAATGGGGTTGACAACAGCATCCTCCAGCAGCCCTAATGAGCAGTTAGTAATATTATCCCCATCTCACAGATAGGGGAAACTGAGGCTGAGAGCTTAGGTAACTTGTTCAAAGTCTTGCAGCTGGGAAGTGGCATGAGACCCACGTGTCCCTCCAGAGCCTGCACTTGTAGTCAACATGCTGCCCGACCCCCTCATTCGTTCACCTCCATGCATTTCATTGTTCCACCTGCCCATCACACACGTGCACCAAGCATCTACTGTGTGCCTGGTGCTCAATGGACAAGGCGGGTCCTCGCCCACAGGGAGGATTGTAACGGAGTTGGGCCCAGGTTGCCCAGGGCCCCCGGAAGAGGAACGGAGAGCCTCCTGTAGGGCTTCTCAGGGATGGGTTGCCTTTTTCCACCTCCTCAGTGCCCAGCGCGGCACCTGGCACACCCTGGGCCAGCGCTCAATGAACAGTGCCGATGGGCAGAGGTCTTGGCTTGCCCGCGTTTGAGAGCCAAACCTAGATGCTCCACAAGAGGGCAGCGTTGAGGCAGGAATGGTCTGAGCCGGCCGCACTTGGGCCCTGGGGACTCTCAGGAGAGGGTTGCCCTGCTGGAAGTGACTTCTGTTCACTGCTTTACTGAACAGAGAGGCCATGGGGGCAGTAGGAGAATGCAGACGGGCCTGGGCCCAGAGCTGTGGGCCCACCTTCCCTCCCTGCCGCCTTGTTTTTACATTTGGCGTGCATCTAAGTCAGCCACAAGGCAATGAACACCTGTTCCCCCAGCACCTCTGAGGAGTGCACCCCCAGGCCCCTGTACCCCGGCCCCTGGTGGGGGCTGCCCTTCAGGTGGGGCCTGGGAGAGCTCCCCTGCACAGACCACCACCTTGGAAAGCTCCAAGCCCCGCAAGGCACCTGGGCTGAGGGCCTGGAGCAGGGGTGCCCAACCTACGGTGAGCTGTATAATTATTTCCTTACATTTGACAACATTGTAATAATAATAGAAATAAAATCCACAATACATGTACCGCACTTGAATCATCCCCAGACCATCCCCTGCCTCCCCGATCCGTGGAAAAAAATTGTCTTCCATGAAATAGTCCCTTGGTGCCAAAAAGGTTGGGACCCCAGGCCCTCGTCTGCCCCCGCAGTGCCCGGAGCCTTGTGAGGCGGTTTCCAGGGACGTGTAGGTCCCGTGGCTGATTCAGCCTTGGCCAGGCTGCGTGTGATGGGATGTGGAAGGTTTTCTGAGATCTTCTACTAATTGGTTTTATAAACAGGCAGCCTCGTGAGCGTCGGGCGGGGAAGTCAACTTTACAGGAGCGAGCAGAGCGGGCAGGAAGCCAGGTTTCCTTCCAGATATAGAGCCCTGAGCTGCAAGTGCAGGGCTAAGCGCGGAGGGCAAAGCCCCAGAGAAAAGCCAGCCTCTGAGGACACAGGGGTGTAAAATCGGCACCTGCTTCTACAGCAAAGGGCGGAACTGCAGCCCGCGGGCCCAGCCAGCTCCTGGAGTTCTTGTAAAGGCCAAGCATGGTGTTTATGTCTTTACAGAGTTGTAAGAAAACCACAACAAAAACACTGAATGCTATATTTTAAACACACACACACACACACACACACGTATACATAATCTCCAAGTTGAAATTGTGTTCTTTGTTAGAGATGTGCTCAAATATTCACCAAAGTTGGACGAATAATATAACGAACCCACACACCCATCACCAGCTTTAGTAATTATCATCACTTTGTTGATCTTGTTTCGTCTGTTGCTTCCACACATAAGCATGCTCTTTATTCTTGAAAATCTGGCAAATCCTAGACGTCCTGTGATTTTACCTGAAATTCTTCAGTGTGTCTCTGAAGTGTGAGGATTTTAAAAAAACATACAACCTCCATGCAATTATCACACTGATAAAATTGGTTACCATTTTGTAATTTTTTTAAATTAATATCCAGTCTACATTCAAATTGCACTGATTGTTTAAAAGATTTTTTTTTTAATTAGATGGTTTCTTTGTCTCAAGATCATCTACACTTTCAGAAATTTAATCTTTGTGATAATCCTTGTGAGGCAGGCTGCTTTTATTATTATTATCTTCCCCATTTTACAGATGAGTAAACTGAGTCACTAATAAGTCAGATAATTTGCCCAAGGTCACTGGCAAATGGTGGAGTTGGGATTTGAATCTCGACTCCAGGATGCAAAGCTCCTGTCTCTTAAGTCATCACACCTAGGGAGTTCAGCACAGTTTAGGGAAGGGCTCTGGGTGCAAGATGAACAGGGAAGTCCAGAGGGTAGGAACAGGAGTGCTTCCTGGAGAAAGAGGCATTTGCACTGAGTCTCATGGGATGAGGGAGAGTTGTCCAGAGGAAGGGAAGAGAGGGCATCTGAACTGGGGCTGAGCCTTGAGCAAGTATGTGCAGGCTGAAACAACATGGCAGGACACAAGACCAGTCACAGTGTTGCTGGGGCTCAGGGTTCAAGGACATGGAGATGGCGGGCAGGGGCCAAGGTACAAGGATGTGTGTGCCCTCCCCCAGGGAAGACAGGAGTCTTTCCTGAGTCAGCCAAGGTGATGATCAAAACAACCCCGTGAGGTCAGCACTGATGGTCCCAATTTCACAGATGGGGAAACTGAGACCCACAGAGGTTGAGACACAGCAGGAAATTGACACATTCAGGTGTCTGACTCCAGGTCCCAGCCTCCTCCAGTGACCCCTAAAGCATTCTGCTCTTGCCTGCTATCCAGTTTATTCAAGGAACCAAAAGCAACCCAGGGCTTCCTATGTCCCAAGCCCGGGCAGGACAGTGGCCTTGGAGTGACCAGAGAGGGGCCAGCCCTGGAGCTACAGCTGACACAGGGTGGAAGAAGATGCCAACCACTGAGCTCAAACCTGTTCCACCTACAAGGCAGGGGTGAACATCTGCACAGGGCTCCTGAGCCCACACCCTGGACGGAAGAAACTCTGGGCGTCAGTCCCCATGCTGAGACTGGTGGCCTTGGATGAGTCACTTTCTTGTGACAAGATCAGCCTGGGAGAAGTAACAGCTATGGGCCTTGCAGCTCTGCTCGCTGTCTTCCCTCCGTGGCCTGGGGCTGAGGCCATCTCCCTTCCCTCTTCCTGGACTGGACCCTTGAGTAAGACAGGGAACGGAACAAGTTGAAGAGGCTGACACACAAGGACACTCTTAGGATCCCTGCTTGGGGGACACAGAGGTGTTCTAAAGCTTGGATGCCATGAGAGTGAGTAAAACTCTCTGTGCCTCAGTTTCCTTCTCTATAAAATGCGGTTGATAAAAGTTCCTGCCACACAGGGCTCTTGTGAGCAATAAATGAGATATGTGTGCCAAGGAACTTAGCGGGGTCCCTGGCACACAGCAAGGGCCTGGCAGAGCCTGACTCTTCTGACCATTTAAGAGCTAAAGTTTGCAAGTGTCAGGACTTGGCCACTGGGGAACAGGGCCAGAGACTACCATCAAGGAAATCGACTGATTGTGTGTGTGTATGTGTGTGTGTGTGTCTGTGTGGGTGTGTAGGGGGCAGATTTAAATACAAGGGGCAGCGGCTGGGAGGACAGGTGGCCTCAGTTCCCAATCCATGCAGCATCTGCCAGGTTCGGCTAAGAGCTCCCCAAAAGAGCTCCCCCAAAGACAACACCCCCTCATCCCAAGCACCTTGCGATTCACTGTATCATTTAAGTCCCCTCCAAGCCCCTTCTCAACACACGCTCAGCATCTACCCTGCACCCTCTTGCTTAGTCAGGAGAGCTCCATGAAATGAGATTCTACATCCATTTTACAGATGAGAAACTGAGGCCCAGGGGATTTGAGGGCTTGGGAGCCGGGACGTGGTGGGGCTGGCTCTTAGCCCAGGCTGTGTGCGGCCACCTCTTCTTAACCACGACACTGTCCTGCCTGGAGCATGGGCAGAGTGTGCCTTCCTGTCTCTCTTTTCTGATGAAGACCCTGAAGCTCAGAGACAAAAGCAGAGCCTGTGCAGAACCCAGTGTCCTGACTCCTGGTTCTGTGCTCTGGAGCCAAGCCCGTGAGTGGACACATGCCGGTCAGTCCTCCCAGCAGGCGGGGCCAGGCCCTCCTGTCTGATTCCCTCCTTCCCACCCCCGTGAAGCCTCCCCCAACCCCTGCACACATACCGCACCCGGCCCACGCCAGGGATGCCTCTGGTTTGTTAGTGCATCCACTCAACAAGTATGCCTTGAGCACCTGTGATGTGCCGGCGACACAGTGACAGACGACAGGGAGCAGGGACAGTGTCCACTCAGAGGGAGAACGCACGGGCGAGGCAGGTAGAGGGAGCAGCATGTGCAAAGGCCCGAGGGCCTGAGAGCCCAGGTGGTCGGGAGCGGCAAGGGGCTGGGCTTCGCAGGAGGAGGTGGCAGGAGGGGTGGCTCCGGCCTGAGGCAAAGCCAGAGTCCCAGCTGGGTGACGTGTTTCCTTCCGCACGGGCAAGAACAAGAACCTACGAGGGCCCACGGTGGGATGTCTGCAGCCCTACTGGGGAAGGCCAAGGAAAGCATCCTGGAGGGCCACCAGTTCAGATGGCAGCAGCCTCACGACACAGAGAAGGGTGGGTAAGGCATTTGGGACGGAGGGAACAGCTTGGGCGTGTGCACAGGGGAGGGAACCCAGGAGTATTTGGGAAAACGGTGCATGATGTAGAAAAAATGTGAACAAGAGAAAAACCAAAGAAAAACAGACTTGGGCAGGAAGAAGAGGGAGAGCCTGACGAAGACCCCCTGAAATGGTGGGACCCTCGGAGGTTAAGGTGCGGCTCTCAGTTTTATGAGGATGCTGTGAGCCAGAAACAGGTACGCTCTGAGGGTTGACAAAGGAGACTTGGGCTGAGAGCAGAACATTTTTGGGCACCTTGAGAGAGAGGAAGTACATCTAAAGGGACATCCCAGAGCATGGGCACACCTTTTTGGGTGCTAACAACACCCTTTCCAGAGAGACAGCAGCGTGAGGTCTCCTAGCAAGAATTACAATCTCCAAGCACAGAGTCCTGGGGCTTGTTAAAGATGGATCTGCCCAGTGAATGCAAGAATGAGCAGACTCTAGGGTTATATGGTGGCTCCAGTGGGAAGCAAGCTTAAGGGTCAAGTTCAACCTCCTTATTTTCAAGATGAGAAAATGAGCAGAGAGGCCAATTGGCTTGCCTAAAGTCACACAGCATGAACTATTTCCCTTGGTCTTGTGGCCATCCGGGCAAGGTGGCTACTGCTCGCTCCAAGGACAGCGTTAACAGCCCTGCTCTCTCAGACATTCCTCTGCCCCTAGATACCCGCTCCACCCCACCCAGCCCTGGGCAGGCTCACAGCACGTCTCTTCTCTCTACTCCGGACCCTTCCCTTCTCCTCCTTTGGGCCTGGGCTCTCATTTTCCCCCACTTCCCCTACCCACACCCACCCCCAGTCAAGATTTAGCAGATCCATAAACAAAGCCCCAAGCTTGAACTTGCCTCCACGTTGGAGACCTTGGGGTGGGCGGGCTCGGATTTTATCGCCTTCCCTGGAATGCCCATCATTCACGTTTTGAGAGGCCCAGTCTCTTCTCCCCTCACTTTGTCTCTCTTTCTTCTTTCACAGTGAGGAGGAGGAGGAGGAGGAGAGAGGAGGAGGAGGAGTGTTGACTGATTAATGGAATGTCAGAGCTGGGGAGAGACCAGTCTGTCTAATCCACTGGTTTTTGAAATCAAGTGCACACAAGAATCACCTGGGTGCAGGTTAAGCACAGGTACATGGGGTCCTTCTTGGAATTCAGGCTCAGAGCCCCAGAGTGTGTGTTTTCACCATCCCCCACAGCCCTCTGAGCTCCCCATCCCCCCGCCACACCCCTGGGTCCTGAACACACCCCTCTCTGCTGGTTTAAAGGTCTGTTTCCAAGGCAGACCCTCTCCAGGGGAAGGGCAGAGCCGACCGTGTGCCACAACACCTGTGGAAGCTGGAAGTGGCTGGGCACATAGCCGGGATGTGGAACAGTAAGTGCATGGGCTCTGAAACCCACAGTCAGCATCAAGGGACCCCGCAAGTGTCACCTACAGCTGTCATCATCATCATCATCATCATGGGTATTTCTTTCACCCACGCAATAACCCAGAAGTGTTTATTGACTCCCCATGAATGCGCCGGGGAAGCTGGCCGGGTGCAGAAGGCTTTGGGATCTTTAGAAGACAGTCCTAGCACCGAGCCAGGACTGCCCACCAGCTAGTCTGGCCCTCCTCCAACCCACCCGGGGCCGAGCCTGGGGTCTTCAGAAACCCCCACTCGCTTGGACCTGGGCCTTGTCTGCAGCTGGAGCTGACACTGAGGTCGTGATTCCCCAGCTCTGCTCTTGGAACAGTGGAATCACGTCCCCTGGGTATTCCTCGCGCTTCACTCCTCCCAACAACCCCAAGAAGCCACTCTTAACATATCCCTCTTTACAGAGATGACCCTGGCTCAGGAAGGCTGGGGTACTTGCCTGAGGGAGCAGTAAGCCGCACTCTGGGATGAGAGCCCTTGCCCCTCCCCCCATCCCCGCCAGCCTACTATCATACCTCTGAGCACATCTGTGTCTTTGGGGCCAACACTATCTAGTAAAATATAATGAGCCACACAAGGAATTTTAGATTTTCTGTAGCCACATTAAAAGGTAATAAGAAACAGGTAAAATTTAGTGGAATCATATATTTTGTTCAACCTAATATGGTATATTTGAAATAGTATCATTCCAATATGGAGTCAATATAAAAATTATTAATGAGAATATTATGCTCTTGTGTTCATAATAAGGCTCTGAAATCTGGTGTGCACCTCACTCTTCCAGCGTGTCTTCCAAGTGCTCAGTGAGCTCCGGCTGCACGCAGCTACTGACGCAGGGCACTGGGCTAGATGGTGACGGTACTACCTGCCCCATCCCCGTGTGGGAGGATGCTGTGCCCAGAGCAAAGCCAGCGCATGATCAGTGTCAGCCTTGTCATCAGCCACATCTTGGGGATGTAGGAAGCTCCATGCTGTTGTCGAACTAGTGAACGAATGTGTTGAGTCTTACTCCAAGACTTCCGAGGTAACCCTTGCTTTGCTGCCTGGGCTGAGGTCCCCCACCCCCAAGCCCCCGCACTATAGCTGTGTTGCCTTCCCTGCTCCCCTGTCTGAGCTCGCAGGGTGTGGAGTTAACACCTCCCTGCTGCCCAGAGAGATGGTGAAGAGTCCTGGAAGGATCCCAGGGTTGCTGTTTGCACAAAGGCAAAGGCAGCCTCCTGGCATTTGGCTGCCTTGCTGGCACGGGGTGGGGCCTTCTCCTGGGGCTGGGCAGGTGGGTTTGCTGAGGAGCCCCCAGGGCAGCCTTTTGTCTTCCAAAGAGCTGGGTGCCTGGAGACCTGCTCCCATGCTCACTCCCTCGCCAAATACCATGCCAAGGGGAAAACGCTTTTTAGTGCCAGCATCCCGGGCAAGCCGTGGGTGGGAGGGGCTCCGAGCTGGGAGCAGGGGCTTCAAGGAGCCCAAAGAGGCTCTGAGTTGGTGAGCATGGGGCCTGGGTGGGGTTTGAAATGCTCATTCAGATTCCAACTCTAAATGGGAGGTGTAAAAAAGGTGTATTGTTTACATTCTCTCTCTTTTTTAAAGGGGATATTTTGCCACACACCCAGGTCCACATTATTCTGCAGTAGGTTCTAGGAGCAGAGAATTAGTGTCCTGACCCGCATGTGAGGCTCATACACTCACCCACACAGCACATTCACACACACGCACACATGCTTATACAGCTAGGCATGGCCATACATGTTGATATGGGAGAGAGGACACGGGTCTCACCTATAGACCTGCACACAGACCAGCCCCAATGTTAGCCCAGGAATTTGTCACTGCAGCATGTGTTTGCCCAATGAGATGCTTCTGAGAGTTTCCCTCAAACAGTCACGTGTTCACGTCCTGCAGCAGGGAGCTTGGTGGGGGTGAGGTTGTTAGCCCCGATTAAGAGATGAGGAAAGTGAGGTCCAGAGTGGTAAGGGACTTGCCAAAGCTGGCACAGCCAGTGGCAGAGCCTGCATCCCAGCCTGTCTATCCAGGATGACTTTGCCCCTGTCACCTGCCTTGATAGCCTGCAGAGACAGGGACCGCTTCTCATTTCTGCACAAGTACATGGACCAGGGAGCCAGGTGGCTATGTTGCAAAGAGCTAGACCTAGGTTCGAACGTCAGCTCCCTGATTACTAGCTGTGTGACCTTGGGCAAATTACTTACCCTCTCTGAGCTTCCGTGTTGTATCTATAAAGGTGGGTAATTACACTTGCTTAATAGTGTCGTTATGGGAATTTCAGGCTGTGTCTAATACATGCTTGTTGGATGAACTGAGATAGGTCACATGTACATATTTGCACAGCATTCGACATTCGGCACAGCGCTTGGCAGCACTCACTAACCCTAGCAGTCCCTTCCTGCCAGCCCGTGGCGGACACTCCATAGATGTCGAAGGAAGAAGAGAATAAAGAGGGGAGAAAATCAGTGCTGGCCGCACCACGCCCACAGCACGTATCTCGGAGCCCACGTGCACAGGCTGCTTCTGAGCTCACGCTCCCACCTGCCTGCTAGACTGAGCTCTTCCCCGGCTGGCGTCTTCCTCCTCCCCCTCCGGAACCTCACAGCATGTTTTCAGTCCTCCCTCACAACTCTAGTTCCTCAACATTTTCTTGGCAATTCTCACATACTTTTTCTTCCATAGGAATTCCATAGGAATTTGTAAGCATTTTTCCGGCAAAGTCCCGCCGGGCCCCTGCTGGCCGAGCGTCCTTTCCGTGTCGGGGAGGAGGCTATGTATGGAATGCGCCCGGGCAGCAGGCGCTGCTTTCTGAGTGGAGTGGGCTGCTTTCTGTCAGTCCCAGCCCACGGGCGGGACGTGAGGGTGTCGCCAGAGCCCCAGTGCTGTGCCTTTGTCCCGGGAGCTCCTGATTCGTGACGCCAGTGCCGGGGCTGTGTGGTCTGGGAGAGGTACCTGCCCCCAGCTCCTCCCGGAGCCGTCCCTCCCTCCCTCCCGCTGCCTGGGCCCCTCTGCTCCCGGCTGGCTCCTTCCTGGGGTCTCCTTTGGGTGAGCCCCCGGCTCTGTCCTCCACGTGTCCCCAGCGCCAGCTGCTCTGGGAGGTAACCGGGGCGCCAGTGCACTTGGACCCAGCCTTAAGCTTCTCTCCTCCTCTCCTCGCTCAGACTCTGGCCGCCCTGCAGCCCTCACCTCTTCTCCATCCATGCCCTGCCCTCCCAGACGTCCCAACCTGCACAGCTGTGCCCAGATAAAGGCGCGGCTGCACCCAGCGTCGGAAAGAAATAAAGGCTGATTCGGCTCCTTGGGGTAGGACATGCTCAGCGTCCCCTAACCGGGAGAGCTCTGGAAGAAACGTTCGGATTTGGCACCGCAAGATCTAAGTTTGAGCCCTGGCCACTTATTCACTGTGAGACCCCGGGCAAGTCCCTCACTTGCTCTGAGTCTCCATTTGTTTCATTTGTAAAACAGAGCTAATATCATTTCTGGAAGGTGGCTCGGCACCAGCTATAGGCAGACACCACGCGGGGTATGGGCTTAACCATGACAGACTCGATCCCTGGGGGAGGGGATACCTGTCTCCAGCTCTCAGCTAGCCGGGAGGTCGCAGCCTCAGAGCTGGGTGAAGCAGACCCAGAGTCTTTGGGGCCATGGGCAAGTAGCTTAACCCTGAGCCTCAGTTTGCTCATCTGTGAAGGGGGTTCATTAATCCCCAAGGGAGCCAGCGGTGTAAGCTGGTGATAAGGACCCGCTTGCCATCTCCCCTCCGTCTCCTGGCTTTGCAGCTGGCAGCAGGCCCTGGCTGGGGCTGCGGGGTCTTGGATCCGGACCCCGCCCAGCTACCCACCTCTTGGCCACCCCGTACCCACCTCCCGCCTGCCTTTCCCGCCCGGCCCCAGCAGCTGGCTCTGTGCTGCCACGTGTCTTGGTCCCCTGGCTTCTTGGAGGTTTAGACCTCTGTCCCTGTCCTTGGTGCGCCCTGGGACGCAGGCGGGAGGGAGAGGACCCTCAGGGTGGCCCCTCCCGCAGCCGGAGAGCAGGCTTCGCGTGCAGGACCAGAGTGTGCACACTGCCCACCCGGGGCGCTGTGCAAACCCGAGGCGCCGGCAGCGGGCGTTAGAAATCACTCCAAACGCTGTGCGCTCGAGTGAGGAGCTTGTGTTGAAAGCTGGCATTTTCCTTTCCAACTTTGCCTCGCCTTTTCCATCTCCCACCCTTGTAGTATCTCCAATGCTCGGAGCCTTGGAGTTTTCAAACTCAAAGATTCTCCGAACAACTTCCTCACTTTGTGGTGCTCCGTGAGGGTGAGTGACCAGCCCAAGGCCACACAGCCAGTCTGGGCAAAGCCCCACCGCCCAGCTTCCCGGAGTGCCCCATTCTCTCTGCTTTGTTTCAGGGCGTGCAGGACCGCGTGGCTTGTTCCCCGAGGGCTGCCCCTTCCCCCTTGCCCTGCCAGCCTCTGCAGACCCCGGGCAGCCCCACTCCTCATCCTGGGCCTCGCCTTTGCCCCCTGAGTGGGCAACTTCCTGCCCCACCTTCTCTGCCCTCCTCATCCTCCCACCAGACCCCAACAGCAGCACCCGGTGGGGCACGGAGCTGGGTCTCCTCTGAGCCCCTCCGGCCAGGACTCACCGTGGCCGGGACGCCGCTGGCGGCCGCTGCTGTCACTGCTGCCAGCGTCCAGGGCAGGAACCACCTCATGCCTGGAAGTCAGTGGCAAAGGCATGGAGCGAGAGCCCAGAGGGTCCGGCCGCCTCTCGGGGGAGCTGGGCCCAGACTGGCCTGGCCCATCAGGAGCCCCAGATATGCCTCCTCCGCGGCCCTTGGGGGGTTTTATTAAAGCAAGATCTGACGTCAGGGTTAAGGACAAACCCTGCATTTTCCTCTGAAAAAACTTTTCCTGCCTCTCTTTCTTTTTTTTTCTTTCTTCCCTCTGTCCCCACCTCCAGCCCTGGCTTGGCCAGCCTCCCCTGCTCTGACAGTTCTTAAAGGGAAAGTTACAGGGCTGTGATTTCACCACGGGCTGTGAAATTCTCACAGAGGAGCCGGGCTCTCCCTGCCAGGTAGCTCACAAAGGTAGGGAGGGGGACAGGCGGGAGGCAGAGATCCTGTTACGGGGACAGCGGCAGAGGCTTTGAAAGGGCTCCCAGCGGAGAATCAACTCCCTCTCATTTCTTTCAGCCGCTCCTCCTCCTGGTTTCCATTTGCCGTCTTTCTCCCCAGCTGCGAGCCACGGAGGATGGCTTTCAGTCCAGCCATGATCTAGAAATGATAGGAATTCATGAATGGAATCGGCTCCGAGGCTGAAGATCTCATCGTCGCCTTCACTGCAAATGAAAGCTGCGGGGACCAAGTTACAGGGTTCTCTTCTCTGGTCTCCACCGGGTGCTGGGCCGTTGTCACAGGAGCCTCTTCCTGGTGTGAGAGAGGAGATGCAGGGTCTCCCACGAGGGTCTGCCCTGCACGGGACCAGCCCCTTCCTCTCCTCATGCACCTCTGCGACAACCTCCTTCCCTGCCCACCTCCACATCCACGTGTCTCAGGGCAACCAGAGTGATCCTTAAACTATTATAGCACCATGGCACCCACGGGTCACCTCCCGGGAGCAACTCTTCGCAGCCTGCCTGTGGCACTTAGCATGGCCCCAGTCCTGGCGTGGCCTCTGGGGCCAGCTGCCTCTCTGAACCCTGCTTCCTCTCTCCCCGGCACACACCAAGCTCAACCGCGATGGTGTCCTTAGGGTTCCTCTCACACCTGGCAAGTTCCTGTCCCCAAGCCTCAGTAGGAAGATGCTCCCCCACAGTTTAAATAACAGTTACTCCTCTTTCCTTTTCCCGTAGTTTATTAACAAGGGGATACTGAAGCACGTGTGGCTGCCTGGAGGTGGCATCGGGCTTGTGTCCATGGAAGGGGTTTATGATCACCATAGATACGATGCCACAAGAGGTGACACTGACGATTTCTTCATTTGTTGACCTAAGAATGGGCCCCTGACCCATGAGACACAATGGGAAATCTGCTGGGGACTCCTAGAAAAGGATTTCCTTTCTCAGAAGAGAAAGAATGTCTCTACTCATCCTCCTCTTTCCTTGTGTGCAAATGTGATGATTGGAGCTGCAGCAGCCATTTTGGGTACATGAGACACAAAAGCTGTTATACTGAGGATGGCAGAGCAGAAGGAAGAACCGAGTCCTTGGCACTTTATGTTGCTACTGAACCAAACCTGGAACCACCACCTTCAGACTTCCTGTCACATGAGAAATTTGATGGCTTATTGCTTAAGCCATAGTTAGTCAGACTTTTTGTTTCTTGGAGCCAAATTGCATACTAATTAAGATATGAGGATTTACAAAATCATATATGTAAAATGCAAAGGGAGAGGTGTGGGGGCACATAGAGATTGCCCGATAAATGCCAGCTCTCATGTCCTTCTTATTAACTTACCATGTGCTCTTAAAAACAAATCCAAGGAGGCCTACATTATCAACAGGTGTCATTAAAGAAATTGCCCAAGGTGCTAGGTGCCAGTCCAGGTTCAATGACGTTTTGGTGAACACCAAGTACGAACAGGCCCTATGCTGTGAAATATCTCATGACTCCAAGGTGACAGTACCATGAAACAGAGGCCAGGCAGAAACTCAGATGTGCTAGATGAGCTCAGGACACACAGCAGCAGGCCTGGAGCCGAAGCTAAAGGCTCTTGGTCTCTGGCAAGGCTCAGGGTCACGCCAGACATTTCCCAGCTGGGTGACCTGCCAAAGCCTCTCGATATTATGTGGCAGGAGCCCGCCGAGCTGGAACCCAGAGAATGCCACTGTCATTTTTAGGAAATCTGCTTGCTATGAGCAGTTGGAACAGAGACCCCAAAGCAAGACTTAAATGCTGACCATTCCAGCTGCTGGTGGAACCTCAGATGGCCCAGTGGGCCTCATGGCACTGGCCATTTTTCATTGCCAGTGAAACCTGCAGAGGTATGACAAGTGACCTGGGCAGGTAGATTGGGGCAAAAACACCTGGGGTGTCCCCCCAGCTCTGCTACTCCCTGGGGTGCCTTGAACAATCAACAATCTCCCTGTGCCTCAGTGTTCTTTGTTTAAAGAAATAGGGTGGAAAAAAATAGGGGCCCAGAAAAGATAATCGGTGTGTCCCAGTATTCCTGATTGGAGGAGCTAGAGCAAGCAGACAAGCCATGGGATTGGTTGTCACATGTCCCTCCCCACGTAAGGCGGACAAACACTAACGACCGGCTGCTGGACCAAAACAATAGCCTCCATTTATAGAACATCCGCCATGTCCTCATGAACCCTCATCTCAGTTCATACTCACAGTCAATCTCCCATTAGACATCGTTATCCCTATTCTGGAGATGGAGAAACTGAGGCATAGAGTGATAAGTAACATTTCTCTGCCATTTAGCTAGTGTGTGGCAGTTGCAATCAGAACTCAGACCTATGTGATTCCAAACAAATTTTTCCCAAGTAGACCAAGCTGTCTTATGTATTGAACAAATAAGTGAATAAAGACAGGAATGAGTAGGAGGATGATGGATGAATGGACAGATGGATGGATGGATGAAAGTGTGGAAAGATGATTCCACCGTGTGGAACATTCCATTTCTCAGGTCTTCCCAGGACAGTTGCTGCATCGTTAGGTTTCCTTGTGGGTGTCCCCCTTCCTTAATCACTCTGTCTCAATAGGCGCCCCCATGCCTCGGGTTGGTCCCTAGCTTAGTAACCCACGTGGGTCCTTCATGGTCCCAGCCCAGTGTGCCATTGTTGTCTGGGTAGGTGTTGACCGTTTCCCTCATAGACTGCCAGGTCCAAGGCAGGACCCTGCCATTCTTCCTGTCTACACTGGGTCCCTAGGACCTGCAGAGAACTTGGCATGCAGAGCGGACTTGAGGCATATTTTAAGAGAATGACCACATGAACCAAGAGGAAATAGATGAATGAGGTGGTGAAGGCATGGGGAGACTAAAGAACGCATGAAAGAAGGAATGAATGAACACTTGACAACGGAGACAAATGCGTCCTCATGTCACTCAGGGCAAATCGTGCCCATGGCAGGGTTGCCCATAGTAGGTCCTCAGGAACCATTTGGCAGGAGGGAAGGCAGGGGAGTGCATGAAAGGGAAGGGTGGCATCCTGGGCCAGCCCGGGTGACAAGCAGGAGCCAGCATGGGGGTTGCAGGGCTGGAGGGGAACGTCTGCCTTTTTCCAGGCATGAGGCCCAGGGCCATCATGCAGGGTGATTTATTTTCAGAGTTGTTGGTGATTTATGGGTACCTATGCCGAGGGGGTTCATTGTGTGCTGCCAAAGCCACACGGGGCCCCCTCTGAACTTAATTTATGTGCACACTCCCTTTAGCCCCACTACCCACGCCTTGCCTCCTCTCCCCACCGACAACAGGGATCCCCAGCCTCGTGCCTGGATGATTTGTCTGCGTGTATCCTGGTAAACTGCGTGCCGTGGTTGTTCACTTACAGATGGAGTGCATGCCACGTGCTAAGCACCTTTGAAGGGGGTGCTCATATCACATCCTCTTCATATTTGGGGACATTGAGGCACAGAGAGCTAAAGGCACTTGCCCCCAGTCACACAGAGAGTAGGTGTCTGCCTGCAGACAAGCCAGACTGGGCTCCCAAGTCCCGTGCGTTTGTGGGTTTTTAATACAGGTAGATGGTGGGTGCTGCAGTCTCCTTCTGTTTCTCTTCTTTTCCACTCACTTCTGTTTGTCGGATCTCTCAGGCTGCTTCTTCCTAGTGCGTGGCTCCTGACTGCTGCCTTGGTTTCCCCAGTGTGCCGCCTCATCACCCCCTCGCCCTAGTGAGGGGCATGCACCGTCCCTCCAGCTTCCACCAGAAGATCCAGTACCACCCTATGGGCCCATTGGGAAATTTCTCCGGGATTCAGGGCTCGCCTGTTCGTTGTCACCGTAGCTGATGCAATTCCCATGTGGCAGATGGCTCAGTGCTGCCCGCACAGGCCTAGGTTGAACTCCTGCCCCCTGCCACTTACTGCTGTGTGCCCTTGGAGAAGTCGTGTGACCTCTGTGTGTTGTGGTTTCCTCGTCTATAAGGGGGACCGATAACTCTGAACTCCTGGTACAGAGTAAGAGGTGTAGAAGGATTTATTTAACAGCTGAGCACATAGTAAGTGCTCAGGAAAGCCCTCATCTATGATGCATGTTCTTACCACTCAGCCCTTGCGCTGGGGACACCTCGAGGGCAGGGTCTGGCCTGGGTCCCTGCTATCTCCCACACCTGGGCCTGTCACACAGTAGGTGCTTCAGATGTGCGTGGCAAAGGACAAGGGAGCCCATGGTGGGGACGGTGTTTGGAATCCAGCCCTCATCCAGCCACGGAGGCGGGGTCTCCCGCTTGCTCCTCTCTGGCCTGGGGTCCCTGCATCCAGCTCTGAGCAGAGCTTCGGGTGGGGGGGGTTGTCCAGCAGACCTCCCAGAGAAGCTGTAAATAAATTCCAAAGAGGGGCTGGTGGAGAAGGTTCAAGAACAGAGGCCAGGCGAAAGCATTCCTATGCCAAACAGTAAGGCTGCCTTGACCAGAGCCAGATGCACAGAAGATTCCAGAGGCTGTCTCCGGACCAGGCGCCCAGAGGCACTTGCAGCTGCCGTCTGCACCAGATCCACTCACAGCCTATTTGTTTGTCATTTATTTGTCCCGCGGACTCGCACAGAGCCCACACTGTACTGGTGGCAAGGCGCCAGCTCCTGGGGCAACTCAGACGCACACGACACATTCTCGCCCGTGCAGCGGCAGCCTCTCTGCCAAACACATCCGGCTGCTTTGGAAAAGCGGCAGGGGGTGGGGGGTGGGCTGCTTAGCCCTCCGCCTCCTGCGATGCTGGCTTGGTGGCCCGGGGGAGGCTCTGCCTCTCTTCCTGAGGCCCAAGCAACAGTGGAGGAACCATTGAAGGGGCATCCTGGACTCCAGGGCTGCCTAAAGGCCAGACGGGCCAAGGTGACTGTCCCTCGTGCCCTGCCCAGTTAGGTCTGCTGTAGGAGGCTGGGGTCACTGGGCAGCCCCTGAACGGCTCCCTTCCTGCCACTCCATCCCTGAGCCACAGCTGACTTGGGCAGCCTTGGCCACAGGTGGGGCCTCCCAGTCCTCCCCACTTCCCACCTGAGAAGGTAGGGGGGAAAGGCTGGCCTCTGTTAAATCAATGAGTAAACCCTTGCTTTGGTACATGCCGACTGGGAGACCATGGGGAAGCCACTTCTCCTCTCTGGGCCTCAATCTTCCTCTCTGTAAAATGGGGGAATGATATCTACCTCCTGGGGCTGTGATGGAGGCTAAGTGAGCGCTTAGCATAAGGTAGAAGCTGAAGCAGCGGATGCTACTCATATTCCTCTTTGTTCTTTGTCACGAGGCTCAGCCTGTGTTCCACCGAGTGCCCTGTGATGACAACCTCTTCTCTCTCTCTGAGTCACCTCCCTCAGTGTGGCTGTGGACTGGGACGCAGTCTCCTCGGTTCCTCTCCGTCCCTGTCAACCCCAGTCCTCTGTGTGCTCAGCGAGAGTATTTCTGCCGGCGTCTAACCGGGGCGAGGCAGAGAGGGAAAGGAGGTGGGGAGGACGAGATGCAGACAGAGGTGCCCCCTGGTCTGACTTGTTGCCTGATGGTCGGTCCCTGGCAGACGGGGGCATCTCTCCTACGCGGGAGGAGGCAGACGAAGGTCTCCTAAGCTTCGGATCCAAGTGCGAAGGCGCCCTGAACTCTCCCACCCAGAGACCTTCCCTGCCCTGGACCCGCAGGGTCTCTGGGGGCCCTCGGCTTGGCGCATGGGCGGGGCGCCCAGGCCCTCGGGTCCTGCAGGGCCTGGCCGGCCCCATGGGCGGTCCCTGAGACAGAGGGGATTATTAGGCTCATCCTTCTTTTAAAAACTACTTATTAAAGTACAACTTGCACAAAAATGCTGACATCTGAAGTGTACAGCTTGATAAATTTTACACATGATTTCTGAGCACTCCCAGGCTCCCCCAACCCAGATGGAGAAGGGAAGGCTCCCTTGCATTCCCTGTTGGTACCCACCTTCGGGAAGTCATGGTTGTGACTTCTCTCACCCTAGATTCACTTTGTCTGTCCTTGAACTTCACATGAACGGAAGCGTATGGCGCACGCCCTTCTGCCCTGGGCTCCTCAGACTCCACGCTGTGCCTGGGGGCGTCAGGGCCGCAGAGACGCTGCCACATTCCCTCTGTCTGGCTCTGGTGAGCAGTGAGGCCTCAGACTCTGCTGTAGGGGACCCCTCCCCGGGAATCCATGTCCAGCTTTCACCCCCGTTACCCCTGGACCTGGGCTCTAGCCACGTGGGTTCCCAGCTGGACAGGAGGCAGCTGCCACGGGCCACCAGGGCCACACCAGGTCCTTTCATCTCTCTGCACCCTGTGCCTTGCATGCAGTAGCTACTCAATATAATTTCAATACAGGAATAAGTAAGGCTCCCTCACTTTTGTAAGTGGAGGTGGGATGTCTTCCTTATGAAAAGAGGAAAATGCTGCCTCCTTCACGGGGTTTTTGTGAGTATTAAATCAATTAAAGTGTGCACCGCTCTGTGTCTCAGACACCTCGTGACAAGAGCCCACACTGGCTGCATCTACAAGCCGGGGGCTCCGCCAAGCCCTCCCCAGGTTTTGGTTCATTCACACAGAGCCACAGGTGAGCCCGGTGTTAACATCCTCCCCATCTTACAGAGAGGCAGGAACTTGGGTTCACGAAGGCAAGTAATTGACCAAAGTGATGTGCAGGGCAGGGGCTGAGATTTGGACCCTGACTGTGCCCGTGCCACACTCCAGGTTCGTGCCTCTCTGAGCGAGCGCCACGTGGAGTTCCAGGCCCCCGCGGGTGCTCGGCGAAGGAGGAGAGTCGGGCTGCTGTCCCTGGCAGGCTTGGCGGAAGAGCTGGGTGCGTGCTGGGCTTGGAAGCTGTGTGGTTTGGGTTGGCAGCAGGCAGGACGTGGGCATTCCAGCTGTCTCACAGCCCTGCCACGGAGAGGAGAGTGATGTGCTTGTCCTCGGTGCTCAGCGTTTCCAAAGCACCCCGTGGGAAGAATGGCAGAGAAGCGGGTTCAAAGCCAGGCCGTGCCAGGTGCCACCTTTGCATCATGCCTGGGAAGCCACTGGGGTGCTAGCCTGCACCAGGCATGAGACTGGATTCTCGACCCTCCTCAGCGCCGTGTGGCCTGGGGACTCTCATGGGCATGGGATTCACTAGGAAGCTGTTAAAACATCCTCAGGGCCGCAACCCAGAGGTTCTGAGTCAGTGTGTCTGGGAAGGGCTTACAGATCTGCTTTTAAACAAACGCCTCCCGGTGAGTCAGAGTAGAGCTTCCTTGGAGGCTGCTTTGAGAAACAGGGCAGAGAGAAAAAGCGTGTGCTGGGAACGCAAGCGGGGCCGAATCGGATTCCACATCCTGCCAGGGGTTCATCGCGGAGCAGCTGTTTACATTCCCTGAGCTTCCGATTTCTCATCTGCAATACAGGCTGCTGACGTGTTCCATCGGAGGTTGATGAGAATGAAATGAAGTGACCAGGATAGCTTCCTGGGGCTGCCATAACAGATTACTGTAAACTTGGTGGACAATAGGAATTTATTCCTTCACAGTTCTGGAGGTTAGAAACCAGAACTCGAGGTGTTGGCTGGGCAGCACACCCTCTGGACGCTCTGGAGGAGTCTCCTGCCCAGCCTCTGCCTCCTCCCGGCAGCCCCAGGTGTTCCTTGGCTCGTGATTGTGTCACTCCAGTCCCTGCCTTGGGGCTCACATGGCCTCTTCTCTGCCTGCCTGTCCTCAATGCATCTTTCATAAGGACACGTGCCATTGGATTTAGAGCCCACCCGCCCAGATAGTCCGGGATGACCTCAACTCAAGATCTTTGACTTCATTACTTCTGCAAAGACTCCCTTCCCAAATAAAGTCATATCCGCAGGCTCTGGAGACTAGGACATGGACGTACCTTTTGGGGCCACCATTCAACCCACTAAAGCAACATATATGAAAGCTCTGAGGAAAAGGCCTGGGGCTTGAGAGGAGCTCAGTACATATTGCTCTCCTCCTCCACACTTCCTTGTCTCTCTGTTGCTACACTCTGTCATTCCCACCTTACCATGTACAATTGGATCACCTCTCACCATCTCTGCTGCCACCACGCAGGTATTGTGACCAGGATCCACTGGGGCCGTTGTCACCCGCAGGAGAGTGGCCACCCTGGCAAGAGCTGAGTGGCTACTATGAGTGGCTGAGGTGTCACCAAGCCTGGACGCACAGGTGCAGGGCGGTGTCCGAGGTGGAGCGTCACCAGACATGGGGACAGAGCCTGGCTGGCCCTCAGGGGAACTGGGGTTTCAAGAGTCAGCCCAGCCGCCGGATACCTCCTGAGGGGTGCTGGGCAGGTCAGTGCCTGCCCTGGGCCTTGGGACCCCATCATGTGATGAAGAGGAGGCCACCAGTCACTGCAGCACTGAGGCCACGTGACTCTGTGTGAATGTCTCGTCTGCTGTGCAGGCAGCAGCGGTTCAGAGGAAAGGGAGACGAGCGAGGGCTCCAGCAGCAGGTGGAATTTTCTAGAAGTGAGAGATCAATTTTCTTAGTCTTATCCCCAAGCCCATGCCCGACTACTTTCCACCTCTCCCGCCACGCCCACCTCCTCCCTTCTGTCAGCACAGATGAGGCCCGTCTACCCGGAGTCCCACAGGGCCCGTGTCTGCCCAGTGTCCTGCTCTTCCCACAGCGCCCTTCACCACGTCCTTAGCTGCAAACCCCTACTCGCCCTTCGAGACTCCGCGTGGGTTTGTATCCTCCTGTACGCTTCTGTGTAACTCAGGGTTCCGTGAGACATGGGCGTTGCCGCGAGTGGTCAGGGAATACTGGATCTCATTCATTGCGCGTGGTGATTTATTTATGGAACTTACTCCACATGGGATTTCAGGCTTTAGCGATTGCACGGATGTGGAAGTGGGGCGGTGAAGGTCTGGGGGAGGGGCAGGGAGTGGAGTCAGAGAACAGTCACTAATCAGTGCAGCGGGTTTGGGTTGTAAGAACCTGGTGAGCAACACACACGTCGTCACACACCTGTGTGACCCACACGTGTCTGCGCAGCTGGGCTGGGATCCCG
This sequence comes from Mirza zaza, assembly GCA_008750895.1. Taxonomy (NCBI): domain Eukaryota; kingdom Metazoa; phylum Chordata; class Mammalia; order Primates; family Cheirogaleidae; genus Mirza; species Mirza zaza. Next base: position 24,189 of record VSMD01073884.1, read on the forward strand.
GCTCTCGGCATGTGCCCTTGCCTATCCCCTTAAGTCAGGCAGAAGTGCAGTTTCATCAAGGCCCGGCAAGTGGATGTGGAGAGAGGCAGGGTGGAAGGCGGCCACAGCTTGACTCAACCGGGCAGAGCGAGGGCCGAGGTTTGGGGATGCCCGGCCGCCACTGGGTTTGTGCTCCCTCCGCGGAGCGTGGGAAGCGGGATTGGCATTGACAGATGGCAGGTCTGCGGAGGGCTGGAGGAAGCCTCTCTCTCCCTTAGCACCAACGCTCTGCTTGCTTCTGCTTCGGGGGCAGCTGGCTGGAATCGGACATGAACTCTGAACTTGGCCAAGGGCTCTTCTTGAATTTTTAACACTGAGGAGGTTTTCTGGGTCAGACAGTATCCACAGCTTGGAGTCTTTCCCTGCCCAGACCATCTGGGGTTTTCAGAAGTGGCTGGAACTTTCTCTCAGGACCTCTGTGCAATGATGCTGCTCTCTAGGGTTAGGGTACCCTCAAAGTTCTGTTTCCAGCTCCCACTTCACAGATGAGATGCTGAGGTCACCAAAGTGAAGCGATGTGATGGTCCCATCTCTTGCCTTGCCCATGGCACCAACCCAGATGCTGGCCTCTCCCAGTTTCTACACTCTCACTGATGTCAGGGTAAAGTGAGTCAATTAACTCATCAAGTGTCTATGGCCCCAATCACCCATGCTGGTATGGAAAGCATGCAGAGCTAAAAAAAGGGTCAAGCCAGTGTCTCAGTCCCTGTAGGGCCATGGGGGATCATAGCAGGTCCCCATGCAGTTCTCCACATGGCATATTGGGGAGGACCAAGGAGAGGAAACCCAGGAGGGGCCATGAAGAGCACACGAAGGATGAACAGGAGTCCAGTCTCTGGGTAGGGGGACAGGGACACTCAGATTTTGGAGGAGGAGAGAATGCACACATTCCCAATAGGATGTAGCATTTACCGAACTCTTCCTATGCACCAGATGCCATTTTAAAGCACCTTACACACATTCATTCATTCAGCATCACCACCAAATAAACACACAGCTTTCCTCCTTTCAGATCCTTTTCTTTTATGTGAGAGAACAGAGGCGCAGAGAAATCAAATCATACTCCCCAAATTTCATGAGCTCCAGAGTCCACCCCTCACGCAGCTGTCTGCAATGGTACGGAGACTCTCCCATGTGTCATGCTCTGTTTACTGAACACCTACTACGTGCTGGACACTAGAAGGAGCTGGGATTACAGTGGTCAAGCTGTCATAGCTTTGGCCCCCAGGGACATTAATATACAAGCCAATAGTCTAGTTTGACCCTGTGTGATAGGATTGCATTTGAGGCAAGCCCAAGGAATTGTGGGAATACAGGGGCGTTCCTTCACTCATCCCAGGGTGGGTGTGGACTGGGAGGGGGGTCAGAGGTGGGTGAGGGAGGTGGGTGAGTTTGCAGGTGGAAGAAGCTGAGGGGTGGAATGTAGTTAGGTGGAGAGAGGGAGCACGGATTTCCCACAGAAGGAAGAGCAGATGGCCCAGGGTGGGAACAGGCACTGCATGTTTGTGGGGTCGTGTGGAGTTCAGCCTGGCAGGGGGCAGGGGTTCTGAGGAGAGGACGGTTGGGAGATCTGCAAATGGGCCAGACCCTGAAAACCCCACAGAGGAGTGTGGCATCCCTCTGGGGCTGTGGAAGCCACTGGAAAAGGTGTAAAGAGGAGAGTGGGGTAATCAGAACTTCTAGGACATACCCATGGCTGCGGGGGAAGGAGCATCGGGGGGAAAGTGTTGGCAGCTGGGGAGCCAGTCAGGATCCCGTTGCTCGTGGGATTTGGAAACGGGGTGTGGTCAAGGTTGGGGCTCAGGGCGCACCAGGGGACAATGACACACAGGCTCCATGAGGAAAGGACAGAAGGGACTTCCTCCAGCAGAGGGCATGGCAAGAGGTGGGTGAACCGACCCATGAGTGAAGGAATAGGTGGGTGGAGGGGTGGCCTGGCAGTGCTGGGTAGAAAGAACAGGAGAGGGAGACAGTCTGTCGCCTCTGCCCCTCCATATTCCCTGGGGAATCGCCTGGAGAGGTGACAACTGATGAGGCAGAAACAACCTGTAACAGTTGCTGAGCTGATTGACTTGAAAATCTGAGCATTCAGCCTCTGAGGTCTCAACTCCACTTCTGCAAGGAGAGGAGGTGTGAGTGGAGGGTCAGAGGAAAGATGAACGACTCAGCCAGCCATCCGGCAGCGTGCTTGGTGCTTGGTACCGTGGGGGAACTAGAGGGCACAGTGCTTGCAGGAATGATGGAGGGCAGAGCCGCAGACGGATGGCATCTCTCTATCAGGTTTGGATCACAGTCTAGAAGGCTATAATCCCTGGATGTTGAAATCCCAAAAGATCAAAATCCAAACTTCCTAATGTCTAAAATCCCCCAAATCATAGATAGGATAGATGCATCGTGTTAGGCAGATGACAATGCATCACCTCATTGTCTTTATTCAGAAATTGATATATGTTTAAGGAGTTGTGTATGGGTGCCAAATTGACAAGAGGGGGATTTGAGGTCTTAATTTTAGTTGTCAGTTTGACTGGATTAAGACATACCTAGAAGCCTGGCCAACCATTGTCTTGGGTGTGTCTGAGAGTCTGAGTGGACCAGGTGGAGAAGAGCTGCCTTAAGCGCTGGCGGGCACCATCCGATCTGCTGGGGGCCTGGAAGATGACTTGGGAGCTGGCACAGAGTTTCCTCTGCTGCCTTGCTCATCGGCACTGCAGGCTCGCCGGCCTTCAGACTCTGGGATTCACACCAGCAGCCCCCCACTTGAGGCTCTCAGCCTCCCACTGAGAGTTGCACCAGCTTCCCTGGTTCTCACAGTAAAAACATTGAAACTTCCTCAATAAAACAAGCCATGTCCTTTTTGTACATCTGTGTTTGTAAAAGATAAAATTTCTCAAGAGCTCAGCTCTTTGGGTGACTGAATATGCATTGGTGACCCCTTGTGGGTTTTGGTCAATCTCATCAAAAGACTCAGGTTGTCTGTCACGGGATTTCAGATGACTGCAGTTATAAAGCTCAGACCACAATTGCCAACCATACGTGTTTACACATTTTGCTTTTTGACCTATTTATGAATATGTTTTGTCTACTCATAAATGTTACATCCATATAGCTGTCATTAGTACACCTGAGTGTTCATGCTTGCAAAATAAGTATGTTATTACTCACTATTTTTATTGTGTAAATTGGCCTATCAAGTGTTCTGTCATGTTTACATGTTTTTAAAATAAATCCCCTTTTAAAAAGGTAAATAAATGTCTTTTAAAGAATTAAATTTTTTTCCAAAGTTATCTTTTCAGGATTTTGATGTTTCAGGATTTTAACATTCCGGGTCAAAGCATTCAGGGATGTGTCTTTTGGGGTTCTGATCAGCTCCCCTGTTTCTCCACCATTCCTGAAGCTTTGAATATTTTTACGCCTTCTCACGTTCAACATTTCTCCTCCATGTAGGTTTCCCTGAACACCCAGTAGGACGTCTGTCTCCTTATTGCTACAGCATTTTGTTTTTCCCTGTACTGTTCAAATGACAGGTATTTTTCACATAAAATATACATGTGTCCTACATATGTTATAATTATGTGGCTATACTGCCAATTCTCTCAACCGATCAGGACCTATTTGGGGGCAGAATTGAGGCTTCATTCAGCTGTGCCTACCCTGTGCTGAGTGTCTGATCCACGATCGGTTATGTGTTTATGGGAAGAAAAGGATGAATGAAAAGAGAAAGAGCTAGAACAAAGAGGGAGGAAAAAAAGGAAGATAAAGCATAAATGGCCAAAACAACAAGTAAAAAGATGAATACATTGGGAAAATGAATATATGGGTAGATGAATTGGTGGACAGCTGAATAGTGATTAAATGAATGAGTAAATGAAGAAAAAAGAATTGGTGGAAACTGAAGATCAATGTTCAAGTTTTTGCAAACCACAGGGAGGGCAGGGCCATCCCTGAAGTCTATACTCCAGGAGTCTCAGAATGAGAGGGTCACCTATCTGGTTGTTGCAGGAGCTAGGCCTAAAAACCTGAGTCCTGGCTCTGAATTTAGGGCTGTTTTTACTTATAAATCCATGTGTGTACAAAGAGAGTAAGGACGATCTCAAAATTCCTACTTACTGGTGTGTTGCAGCAACTTGCATAATCTCTCAGCACTCAGTTTCTCTTTCTGTTAATGAGGACGCAATGCTCATCACATGGGTGTGTGGCCTCCGTGTGATCAATGACCTTGTGCAGCTTGCCCTTGGCATTTCGCACAGTGCCACACAGAGTTAATGTGCTTCCCCTTCCGGTTAGAGGGCAGGGTGTTTGGGTTCTGTAGCCCACTAGGGCACAGGGATTCACTGTGAATTCCTGGGCTGGTTCTTTACCTTTCTGGGCCTCAGTTTCTTGTTCTGTAGAATAAGGGGTTGGACCGACTCTCTGAGGGACCTTCCGTCTCTGGCTCCCTCCGACTTCCTTGGCAAACATCAGACCCTTCCTTGAGAAGAGGGGAGTCAGGGACAGACCCTTGCCTGGCTGGCTGGCTGGCAGCCCCTGGCTGGGAAGGCACCTGATCCTTTTGCCTTTACAGACTCCTGGGGTGTCTTTGGCTCTGCGTGGGCGGCCCTGCCAGGGGGTGCCCGATCCGCATTGTCCTCAGCCAGCAAGCCTCTCCCGAGCACAATGCTGCCTGTCTTCTCTCTTTGAGATCTGGGTTAGATAAACTGTCTGCTTTCTTCTTTTCTCTTCTTTTCTAAAAGTTTCAGCAAATTCTGCCCTAGAAAAAAGCTGCCAGGTCAGTGGGAACCCGGCATTTGTCAATAAACTGAGCTCTGCGTGATCTTCCACCGGATAAACAGCCAGACTGGTTTCCAAAACATCCCGCTGCACCCACAGGCTCACTCAGCAGGTGCGCAGGGGCCTGGAGGTGGGGTTTGGGGGTCAGGATTCGGGCTCAGGTCTAGGCACTGCAGGTTTGCAGGGAGGTGAGTGTGAACTTTGCTGCTCATTCACCGGGTGTCTTCAAACAAACTGGTTAGCTTTTAAGTTTCTTCATCTGTAAGTGAAAAGTATTAATAATTATCCAGAAAAGGCTTTTGTGGAAATTAGAGTAGAACATTTATAAAGAGTCTGACAAGTCTGACCGGCATAGAGACATGCTGGCCATTTTTAATGCTAACTTATGCGTATCTGTATGTATAGCTATATATCATTTATATGTATTTTAAAATAATATTTATCGATGGAACTTTTTGAAGAAGAAATCAAAAGGTGCACATAGACTCATTCCCAGAGGCAAGTGCTGTTACACTCTGAGTGACTTTCAGCATTTTTTCTCTTACATGCATATTTAGAAACTGAAGTCATGCTACTTTATTGACTTTTTGCATAATATTATAAGATAAGCACTTTTGTGTGTCGAATACCCCTGAGGGCTGGGTTCAGATGGCTGTACTCTGCCTCATGCGTGGACCCGCTGTGATCGTGAGGACAATGTCCTCCTGGTGGACACTTAGCCTGCTCTGGCTTTGCACCACAGGCTCAGGACTGGAACCCAGTTCTGCTGGACCCCAAAGCACATGGAGATTCCGTCACCCCGGAGGGCTTCCTGTGGCAGGGCTGAGACCTCCACGTCCCGCCAAGCTCTCTGAAGTTTCTCAGACTCCATCGCTGCAATCCTTTCCCCCCCATGGCGTCTCCCGGGGTCTCCCGCCAGAAACCAGCAGCCGCACCACCACCCAGGTCTTCTAAGGAGCTACAGCTGTGCCCTCCGCAGAGCTGGCGCCCGCTCCCTGCCACATGCGGCCGGCGGGCGGGGAGGGAGCTCAGGGCACAGGGCGCTGAGGAGAGATGCCACATAAAGGTGGACAAGCAGGAAAGGTATTTGCTAAGAATGGTTTTTTTTCTTCTTCTTCTTTAAGGTTTGGACCAGACCTTCAAAGCACAAGTTCAGAAATTTCTCTTGTAAATCCTCAAGCACGTTGTTGTGTTTCTAAGTGAAAGAAACTCTGAAGCATGTGTTTCTGGTTCTATTGACTCCACATTTAAGAAAACATTGCCAGGGACTGGGGCGGACTCGGGTCTAAACAGCTCTGGGTGCTGGTGGAAGCCCCCTTCCTCCTGCTGCATGTGGACGTGTCCCCAAAGTGGATCTTGGGTGGGCTCAACAGAGGTGGCTTGTCCCGGTAATGGCATCCAAACTCGCATCTTGCAGAAACCCCTCCTTGTTCTCTCTGCAGCAATCCTTCCCGAATCCATTCTCTCCCAGCTCCCATCATGATTGGTCTAAAATAGAAACCTGACCACCATTTCACTTACTTTCTTTCTTAAAATCCGTAAGAGCTATGGGATGTTTTTTTTTGCTCCTAAGGTAAGATCAAAGTCCTTAAGGTGGCCCCTGGCCCCCGTGGGCTATGTCCTCTCCTGGCCACACTGCTCTCATGATTCCCCCACTCTGTGCCCTCCCCGAGCACCTGGGGTTTTGTGGGGTCCCCATTCTCTCTTTTCCCTGACCCTTGCTCATCCCTTCCTCTTGGCCTGGAAGATACATCCCTGATCTTACCTTTTGTGCTGGGTGAAGGTATCCCTGCCCCAATTCATGCCCTCCTGGAACCTCAGAATGGGTCCAAACTTGGAAATAGAGTCTTTGCAGATGTCATTAGTTAAGATAGTGAGGTGAAATCATTCTGGGTTCAGATTGGGTCTTAAATCCAACAGTGTCCTTACAAGAAGAGGAGAGGACACAGAGAGACACAAAGGGTGAAAGGCTGGGAGAAGAGGGTGGCAGAGATTGCAGCTGTACGACCATCAGTCACTGGGGGAGAGACAAGGAACAGGCTCTCCCTAGAGCCTCCAAGAGAAACCAACATTGACAACATTTTGAATTTGGACTTCTGGTCTCTAGAAAGGTGAGAGAATAGATTTCTGTTGTTTTAAGCTACCCAGTTTGTAGTAATGTGTTACAACATCCCAAGAAACAAAACAACCTTCTTTTATGAGCCTCTTCCCTTGGTCCCTCCTAAGAGCATCCACCCCACAGCGTGGGCTCAGGGTCAGATGGCCTGGGTTCTACTCCTCACACTGCCACCTTTTGTGTCTATGGGATTGGGCAAGTACTTCAACTCCTCTGAGCCTTGATATCAGCAACTTAAAATGGGGCTGATCAAAGTCATTTCCTAAACAAACATCTCTGCTAAAATGTTACCTCCTCAAGCTTCTTGGACCATCATATCAAAAGTGGCTAGCCTTCCCCTCTCTACCTCTTTATTCCTCATCTTATTCAAAGCACTGATCCTTATCTGAACTATGCATATTTTACGAATGTATAATTGTTTTTCTCCTTATAAGAATGCAATCATGAGGAGGTCATGGGTGTTGTTATCATTACTGTTAAAGCCATAAAGTCCAAAAGGGCACAAGCACATCCCAGGGGCTCGATAGATATTTGTTGCAAAAATGAATAAATGAATGACTCTGGTGCCAAGTATTAATAACTTTAAAATTTTTATTCTGCTACATAATAAATGATCGGGGGCCTGACTACTGTGAAAAACTGAATGTCCGCAGACAGGGTCTGAAAGGCGAGACAGAATTAGCGAGAGCAGGCTGGGTGGGAACCCCGTGAAGCGCAGGCAGGCTGTGGTGCTGCTCCTGCACCAGCCCCTCCCTCCACTGCCCCGAATCTGTCATGAGATCCCCTTTCTCCTCCTCTCCTGCTGCCTGCCCTGTTCTCAGCCTAACCACGGCCAGGGCTGAGGTCTGGCTGGTAGTGCTTTGGGGCTGACAATTTCAGGGCTTTGGCATCTTTACAGTCAACCCATGGGCTAGGGCCATTCCATGGATCTGCAAGAGGGAAGTTCTCTCTCGTGGCTCGACAACGTGCCCGAGCAATCCGAGCTGGTCCTGCGGTCCTCACGGCTCACCCACCTTGAGCTCACTCATGAGCCACGCAAGACTCCACAAATGTTGCGTAAGACAAGCCTGCCTCGGGCTTGGGAGAGATTTATGGTTGGTTAGAAGCACCCAAAGCCAACATTGGACCTCAGACTTAAATCTCCTGAACCTCATGTTCTTCGGTTGTTGGTTTTGTTTCCCTGCCACGAGTAACTCTGGAAGGGCGGACAGACATTCCAGGAATAAAGTGAGCGCCAGTGTCAGCCTCATTAGTCCTCACGGCCCCGTGCTGGGTCACAGACTTGGAGCTGGGAGGTCGCAGGCTCTATCTCGGACACTCGCTGATTTCAGACATGACAAAACAGAGGCCAAGAGAGGCTAAAACCAAACTGACAAGGGAAGCCGGCGTAGAGGGTCACTTCCACAGGCCAAATGGAAACTGGAGGTGAGAGGAAGGGGAGACCCAGGCAGTGCTCAGATCCTGCTCTGGCACTTGTAACAGGTGTGACGTCCAGGGAATCTGCCAGCTGCTCTGCATCGGTCTTCTCACCTGTAAAATGGGACAAGAACACTCACTCCATAGTAGCTTGGAAAGATTAAATGAGAGAACTGGCAGTATTCAAAAAAC
>VSMD01073892.1:0-96575 GCA_008750895.1 Mirza zaza
AAAAACACAACGACACATATGCATGCGTGCACACACATAGATGCGGACTCACTTCATACACACACAGATGCAACAACCACAGCTCTCAGCCACCTACGCAGACACGGACACATGGACATACAGCATGAAGGTAATCAGACACAGACACGCGTGCAGACACATTTGTCTGTATAGTTACACACACGGGCAAACAGAGAAAGACACCACATGTATGAAGCAAACCTATACACAAAGACTCAGGGCACACTTCACACCTACACATCTGTAGGCCCATTGTGGCACATCGGATATGCACACATGGGCAAACACACACACACACACAGGCAAATACGCACACGTGCAGAAGATGCAAATGCATACTTCCAGGTGTATAGAGACAGCAGCTTTGGCTTGGGAATGTCACAGCAGACATAACAGGGACAGCCTCGCCATGTGTTCCCCTGGCTGCTGCCAGCCTCCCAGCCACAGAGGATGACGGGGGAGCTGGGCCCAAGCCAGGCGCCCGGCTGCAGGGAAGAAGACACCTTGCTCCCTTTGTCAGCTCTCCCTGCCCCAGCCCCACAAGGAGATCGGAGGCTGGGGGAGTCGGAGAGAGACCCTCCTACTGGCCCAGATGCACATGGGCATGACCACGATCACACCCAGGCTCTTCCCACCCCACCGAGTCCCTGGCACCTGGTTTGTATCAGACACCCTGTCTGCTGCCACAGCCCGGAGCCAGCTGACCCACAAAGACCACTGGGTGTAGTACAGTCAAGCAGACGCAGGTTCAAACGCTGTCTCCGCCACTCTGTAGCTGGGGCCCTCAAGCAGGTCACTCACCTTGCTGAGCCTCAGCTTCCTTATCTGTAATATGGGTGTAATGACAATACCTAGCTCAAAACTAGCATGAAGGTTAAGTCAGGCACTGCGTGTATAGAACACGCAGCACAGGCCCTGCCACGTGGTAAGCCCCATACACCAGGCATCTCAGCCTTGCTGCTGTTGACCTTCGGGCTGTGTAATTCTTTGCTTTGGGGGACTGTCCTATGCATTGAAGGACATTGGTCACGTCCCTGGCTCTACCCGCTAGGTGCCAGTAGTATTCCCCCTCAAGTTGTGACAACAAAAAGCATCTCCAGACATTGCCAAATGTCCCCATGAGGAGCAACATCTCCCCTCCCTCCGTTGAGAAGGGCTGCTATAAATGTTGACTTTTCTTATCGTCATTGTCATCATTATGGGCAATACATTGGACTCAGAACAAAAAGGGAACCCAAGAAATGAGTGATAGTGTGCTGTGCCTCCTGTAGTCACAACACTGCTCTCCAGCCTCCCTCCCCTCTCTGCCTTTGCTGCTGAAGCCACCACACAGGGCCAGGCCTGGCCTGGCTGAGAAGCTGGAGGGAAGAGAGTCCAGGCACCTGCAGGTGTAGCCTGGAAGGGGGCTGGAATCACGTCTAAAGGATGAGCAGTGTGGCGAGAAGCAACCATGCACCTGGCCACTGGGCGCACCTGACTTCTGGGCAACCGTGGGTGGGGCAGGGCAGCACTTGGGAAAATCTGGAGCAAAGAAAGCCATGTGGGACAGCAAAGGGGCAGGACCAAGTGACTTACTGCAATAGTCTAGCCATATCTACTAAAATACAAAGTATGAGTGTCTTAACAGAGTGACCCCTTACATGTGGATCTGCCCCATATAACAAACACTGGTTTATAAGATTTGTAAGTACAAGATGTTTATTGCAGCACCGTTCATAGTGGCAAAAATCTGAAACAACCTGTGCATGTCTGTCAACCAGGGAACATTTGAATAGATTGCAGGTTACCCATGCAATGGAATATTAAGCATCTGTTAAAAAAAAGTTTGCTATATATGCAATAATCTGAATTAATGTCTAGCACACTATTGTTAAATGAGAAAAATAAGATACAGAATAATGTAGAATCCCACTTTTTTGATAAAAACAACTAAAAAGCCCTATTTTTTGTATGTGCCAGTATGAAAACTGCTAACATTAGTTGCTGGGGAGGAAAGGTGGAATGAAATGAACAGGGAGAGATTGCTTATCATATATATGTATGAACACATGCAGAGATCTGTGTGATTATCATGTGCTTTCACTCATCATAGTAAGTGTATGTGACTTTGTCAATTTCCACAGAGGAATTTAATAAGCGGTGTTTTTAAATGAAAAGGAAAGAACTCAACCCTGAACCAATCTCCCACGCTGAGGTTTTAAAGTGTGGTGGGTAAATGACTTCATGTGTAGATTCGTCCGACAGCTCCATCCTGAGCATCTGCTATGTGGGGGCACAGTGACACAGCAGGAAACAAGACGCACCCCTGCCCCGAGTCGCTCACCTTTTAGTGGAGAAGCCGAGAACACACAAACATGTCCATGTACAAGGCACTGTGAGGTCATGTTTGCAAGGAAAACAGGGCAGGGGAGGGGACAGAGCGATGGGTGGTGGCCTGACACTTAGACAGAGTGGTCGGAGAAGACCCTGGGGACAGCCCTGAGTGCACTGAGGGATGGAGGAGCCGGAGGAAGGAAGACCCAGGGAAGGGTGTCTCCGCAGAGGGCCTCCACAGGCAAAGCCCCTGAGGCAAGACACACCTGAAGTGTTCAGAGAACAAGAAGTTCGGTGCAGGAGGTGGTATTATATTGGCACAGGAAGAGCTTTGAATTTTATTCAAAGGAATTTGTCCCAGAAAAGTAGGTGTCATCGTTTCTGGACTTGCTGAAGACGGCAGTCAGCCTGGGCCCCGTGCTAGCGGGTCCAGCAGAGGTTCCACGGGGTCCTGGCGGGCTCTAGGCAGGAACTAACGGTGCTGAACAGCGCTCTGACCACTCTTGCAAATTAAGCCGCAGTAGGGTACCACTGGAGGTGGTACCATGGGCACTGTCATCCGCTGCTGGTGGAGAATCCTTATGAAATGACCCCTCTGGGAACACTGGGCATTGCCGAGTTAAGCTGAACATGCACACACCTAGGGTCCACAATTGCACCCTTAGGTGGGTTCCCTCCAGGAGCTCTTGCATGCCAGTGCCAAGAGACACGCTCAAGCACGTGCACAGAAGCACTATTCACAATAGCCAAAGCAGGAGCAACCCTTATGGCTACGAGAGCAGAACGTGTGAGAAAACTGAGCTGTATTCCTCCAAAGGGGTACGACCCAGGAAGGAAAATGCATAAACGATTACCGCATGCATGGGATTGGGGAAATCCCAAATCTTAGTGAGAATAAGAGAAGCAAGTCACAGAGCACACACAGTATGACTTCATTTATACAAAGTACCAAGCCGGGCTACCTATCCATTGTTTAGGAACCCATAAACAGATCATAAAAGTACAAAGAGAAGCAAGGGCATGGTTAACACCAAGTTCAAAATAAGGCGCTTTAGACTTGGTAATTTAAGTGAAAATAATTGATATTTGATTGTACAACTCACTTAACGAGAAGCCCAAATTCACGAATGTCCAACATTTTGTTGCTGCTAGAGTAGAGGATGAAGATAAAATTGTTGGTAGACTACATTAACTGCTTACTCTCCTCTTTCCACAGGATTGTAGCTTTAAAGCAAAAGAGTGTGCCACGTACGTTATACTGTTTACGCTTTGAAACAAGTTACACAATTATCCCCATTTCAGAGATAGGCAGAGTGGGGCTCAAGGAGGCAATGTCACTTGCTCCATGTTGCCTGGGATTAAAATTTAGGTCGGTGTGACCCCAGGGCCAGAAAGAACCCAACGTATTTGAGGGACTGGAAAGGGGCCAGGTGGCGGGAGCGCAGCACCTGAGCATCAGATAACGGAACGATTTGTGGGTCACAGGGAGAAGCTTGTGTTTCATTAACAGTGCGCTAGGGAGACACCAGAGGGTTTTCAAACAGAGCGGTGACGGGGCCAGACCTGCACTGCACACCATTTCTCTAGCTGCCGTGTTGAGAACATCGCGAAAGGGAGCGGGAGCGAAGGCAGGAGCGCAGGGGCCGTGGGTGGGACAGTGCAGGCAGGGACACTGTCGCAGCCTCGGCACAGAGTTTGGCAGTGGATTGGACTTGAGACTCCAAGTAAAAGAACGGTCAAGGATAACCCCAGGTTTTTGTCTTCGACAACTGAGTAGAAAGTGGTGACATTTGAAATAATCAAAGGAAGAGCATTCTGGGGGTGAAGAGTCATGGGCATTCTCAAAGTCTAACAGACACTTAACGAAATAGACCTTCGGTTTCACACCAGCCCTGAGACCAGTAAGCTGCACGAGGAGTCAGCACCGCCCTCCTGCAGAGACCGTGCTCTTGGCATGCGTGTACACCACACGCTCTTTTCTTGGGTGAGTTCTTGCCCACCTTCCCAAGTGCCTCTGCATTTCTGCCAACGGACGCCTGTGGGCATGCCCGGGCCTGTCTCCAGCTTTGGCGAGACCCCTTAGTGCGCTTGATATTATTAACTCCTCTTGCCCTCTGGCAAGGTCAAAGAGAATCCTCAAAAATCTGTACTGGCCATGAGCTACAAGAGAATAAATATTTGGATCTTCTAGAAGTCAGTGTCAGCATTGAGAGGACCTAAACACACTCCTCTTTCCCTGAGCATTATCTGAATTATTTAATGATTTGCTTTGTCTGGAGACAACATAGTGCCTAAGCCAATGGCCTTTGAAGTCAGACAGGTGTGGCCTGGAATCCAGGCTTTGGCACATCAACAGCTGTGTGATCTTGGACAAGGGACTTAGAGCAAGGAACTCAGGGCTTGGCACAGAGCAGGGTCTTTGTCAGTAGAAGGTGGTGGTCATTTGGGGAAGTTGAAGGTGGAGAAGAGAATTTCGGCTTAGAGGTCTTCCTGCCATTGCGTAGGTGGAGTGAACTGTGGCCTGCAGACATGGCAGGGTTTGCTCAAGGACCCATGTTAGAGGCGCAAGTCCACCAGGAATGAACGCCGCACCTGGCTCCCAGTCTGGTTCTCTCTCCAGCCCTCTTGGGGGAGCTGCGGACACTGGTGAAGGCGGCGGCCCTGCCCCACCTGTTTTCAGCTGATTGCAAGGGCTGATTGCAAGGGCTGCGGGGAGCAGAGGGACCCACCGATGTGCCACAGGCTGGATGGGTTTTGTTTGTTTGCACAGGATGGATAGCACAATGGTTTCAAAAAAACCTGAACTAGCTGCCACGATTTATAAATTAGGTGGTTTCCTACAAAAATCCAAATTTCTGATTTTTTTTAAAGAAATCAGAAAACATGGCCCCCCAGGCCTGTATTCCCACAGCAGCAGCGGGAGCTGACCTGCTTCTGTACCTGTGTGTGTCTGTGCTCTCCAGTTTGCCACAGACCCCACTCTTCTCTGCTGTTTCCTGGACGCTACGACCTGGTGTCACCCGCAGTTGACCATCATGCTTGACCTACTGTGTTCTAAACATGTGACCCAGCTTCCCTCATTTATGCCACCTGCTCTGTCCTGTAGGCATGAGTTTGTGATTCTGCCCCTTGAGTGTCACCTTTTAAAAAAAATGTCTCGGGAGATAAAGATATGTACACGTTCCAACGCATGTGCATCATATTAGCTGTTGCTGTGGAACGCTGAGTCATTTCCCTCCACATTCTGCTGGCAGATACGTCCCCTATGAAACTGCCTCCTCCCATCCACTTGCAAATAGCAATCCAGCCCACGGTTGTAGCTGCGTTCTTTCTCTGCATCCCAACTATTCCCCTTTTCTTGGATCTTGCCAAGAGTCCAACACACCCCTTCTGTTCCTTTTCCACCTGCTGTGAGCTTGACCATGTCTCCCCCCTGCTAAAGGCCATCAAGCCCCCTGTCTCACCTTCAGAATGAAGCCTACACCCTTGGCGGACCAGGTGGGGCCCACCCAACTTCCTGCCATCAGCGCTCAGGCCAGGAAGCCAGGAAGCTTTCACATGGTCCTCCGCTGTGCCTGTACTGTTTTCTCGATCAGGAACACATCCCTTACCGGGGTGGGGTTGGGGGGACACTCCCAGCAAGCCTTAAGGAATCCATTTAAGCACCACCTCCTCCCTCTTTGTCTGACCACCTGCACCCACTTGCATGATTAGATCATTTGTTTCTCCACTGCTCATGCCTCTTCTGTGGCCTGCTCTGTTTATAGATGTGTCTCCCCTAGAGTCTGTGGCTCTCAGAGATGCTGTGGTTCATCCCCGTGTCCTCAGAACCAAGCGTGAGGACAGCCTAGAGAAAGCTTGAGGAATTGAAACAATACAGTACTAAATTTCAGCAAAAACATAGAGAGATTACTCACAGTTGGAAAAGGCTGGCCTTGGGTCTTCTGAAAATGTGTCTCCTGCTTCATAGAAACAAGGACCATTCTTTAAGGAGGTGATCATGGGCCTCCCTCCACCCTTGCCAACAAGGCCCTTCCTCCTCTCTATTCCTCTCACAGGAACAGGTCCTCCCACCACGGGGAACTGGACCCTTGACCACAAAATATCTTGAGTTACCACTGACCATTTTCCATATCTAGATCTTGTGACTGTAGATGAATAGCAAGCTCCTTCAGGGCAAGTCTGTGATATTTATCCATCCATCCATCCATCCATCCATCCATCCATCCATCCATCTATTCATCTATCCATCCATCCAACTATTCATCCAAACATCCATCCATCCATCCAACCATTCATCCATTCATCTGACCATTATTCATCCATCCACCCATCCATCCATCTAACCATCCATTCAACCATTCATCCATTCAAACACCCATCCATCTATCCACGTATTTGATTATTATGGATGGATGGTACATCCACCTGACCGTTCAACCATCTGTTTATTTGATTATTTTATCAAGCATCTGCACTGCACCACACACCCTAATGGTGGCTGCAGGGAAAATGGAGAGTGAAATCAGATGGGACCTCTGGCCTCAGTGCAGCTAACCACCCGTCCGGTGGAAGAGACACGTAAGCTGACAATTACAAATAAATATAAAGTATCAATTGTGACAAGTGCTGTGAAGAGAAATCAGCAGTGCTATGAAAGCCTGTTACAGGGAGATTAGTCCTGGGGCGAGGGACAAGATAAGCCCAGCATGGCAGCAGCAGCAAGAACCCGGGGGAGCGTGGTAGACAGGAGCAGGCACTGCGGGTGGGCCGAGTCCGTGAGCCCTGTCTTTGTGTGACAGTAAGACAGGGGCCTGTGTTTGGATTGATTATACTGCTGATCTCGCATCCCAAGTGCCTCTTTGTTCACTCATTTATACTAACATACTCAATATCCATGCATTTTTCCTGTGATATCATTTGCTTATATAATACAGTGTCTATTTATACAGTGTATACGTCTATTTATAATACACAGACGCACACACGCACAAGCACACGTGCACAGACCTTCTTGACAGTTGGTCCCGCATGAGGCAGTCCACTCAAGTGCAGCGTCACCACCATCAGACTCCAGAATTATGTAACTACCACATCTTACATTTTTACATTTTATCCTGTATTTAATAATTAAGTGGAACTTTAGGGAGTGCCACTTAACCAGGAGAATTACATGCATTATTTCTGCTCCTTGTAACTTACTCCCCAGATAGATTTTATTTCCCCATTTCACAGATGTGGAGACTGAGGCTCAGAGATGTGAAGTCACTTGCCCAGTGTCACACAGCCAGAAACAGGAAGACACTGCACTGGGGCCCAGGTCTATGTGATCCCAGCTCTGTGCTACCCCCTCTGTAGCCCTTAGGACCCAAGGGGACCTGAGAGAGTCATCAGACAGCTGGCTGAGTTAGGAGCCGCCTGCGGCTGCCAAAGAAGAGTTTGCCTCTATTTAAAGAAAGAGCCATTCAGGGAATGAGGACCACGACCTTGGCTGCACCCGCCAGCTGGGCTCTAGGGGCTCCATGAAGCTGCCCAGCCTTCGACAGCCCCTACACAATAGATCCGCTGACCCCATCGTCAGAGGTGACCAGAGGTCACCAGCCCTTGGCCGAGGGGAAGGAGCACAGACCTGTGAGCCTCGTTTCCCATGGACCACACAGGGCGGCCGCGACAGGACTCTGAGCTCAGATGGACAACCTCAAAGCCCACCGGGAATGTCTGCGGCCTTCGGGGTCAGACGTAGACTCATACGCAGCCAGCTTGGGCTGTGTGCGTGCTTTAGCTCGGCTCTGTCACATGCAGCTTTTCACCAAGCCTCACAGTGGCCCTTCAAGAATGGCACTATTAATATCCCCACTTAGAGACGAAGAAAGGGAGGCTCAGAGAGGTTAAGTGTTTCACCCAAGCTCACACAGCTTCTAAGTAGTAGAATTTCACTCGGTACTGGTTAACATTATTCGCTCATTTATTCATTCATTCAGTAACCCTTAATGGCATGCCTACCCTGTGCCAGGCAGGATTCTAGGCAGTCCGAGTACATAGACAAGCAAAGCAGACAAAATCCTGCCTTCGTGATGCTGCCATTTGAGTGCCAGAGTGCCAGGGCCTGTGCAGTTGCTATGGAAACAAACAAAAATATGACCCAGTTCTTCTCTTGGGGGAGCTTATAGTCTAGTGGTGGAGATACATGTACAGAAAATTTCCAAGCACCGTGGAAAGTTTTGGGTACTTTGATAGGGGTTAGCAGAGGGGCTGTGAGAACAAAGGATGGGCATCAAGGATGGCTTCCTGGAGGAGGTGATACCTGAAATGAGCCCTGAAGAATCAGTCAGGGACAGAAAAGCCATTCCAGGTAGAATTCACAGCAGCGGATGGAGCCCAAACCTGTTATCTTGTGGGTGCTGGGCTGAGTCGCAGGCCCAGCTGGCGAGACCTGGCTTGTTCTCCCAGGCACAGCTCGAGCAAAGGCACAGAGGCAGAAGGGAGGTTTGGAACTCACCACTGGCTACAGAGGACGGGGTAGACACGGCTCAGAGGGCCTCTGGCTTCAGGAGCAGGGGGTTAGGCAGGAAGGCGGCCCAGTGCCGTGCATGGTTACAGAGATCCCTCAGGGCCGGGTGGAGGCTGAAGTAGGGGTGAGGCTGGAGGCCAGGAGGGGTGTTGCAGGCGTCTGCTGATGGCAGTGGTTGTGGGAAGGGGCTGCTCCAAATCTAGCGCTTTGCACTCCAAGTCCACGCTCTTAGATTTTTTTCAATTTATATTTTCAGAGGCAAAATGATTAAAAAGAAAAAGGAAATAGGAAATAGAAGTAAAAATACCTCTATCTGATGACAAAGATAAGCCCGGTGTCCTGTTCTAAAGTGTTTATTGTGAAATATTTCATACTAAGGAACACATGTGGCATATGTTGTTATAAAGCATAGCAGTACATCGAACAGCCATGGACCCACCATCGCAGAACCAGACGTGCCGAAGCAGCGGAAGCCAAGGTGCATCCACCCGACTCCGCCCTGGCCCTCCGCCGAGTCCGCCAAGACCTGACCACCTGATCATGCCCCAGTTTCATTCTTGTCTCGTTCCCTTGCTTGGCTTTATGTCTTTACCAAATGTGAGCACGTTTCTAAACCATAGGGGGCTTGATTTGCTTGTTTTCAAGCTCTATGAAAAATGCATCTTTGATCCTTCTGCCACTTGTGATTCTAAATTCAATAGGACGCATCTCAGAGGCACCTGTTGTTGCAAGTGCCTGTAATTTCTCCCTCTCGCCAGCGAATACTGTGTCCATTGGATGCTTATGCCCTGACTGCTGTATCTGTTCTCCCGCTGGGGCCTTTGGGTGGGACCAGCTGGTGGCCATCTCAGCGGGGCTGTTCTCGGCATTCCCAAGCACCCCTCCTGGGCACATAGGCATGAGTTCCTCTAGAAAACCTTAGGGTGAACTGCTGGGGTTCAGGCCCAGGGTTCTTTCCACTTCTCTGTCCCCAGCAAGACCCAGCTGGCCCCAAATTGGCCTTGGTGCTGCCATGCTGGGAGCTCAGGGCAGAGCAGCCCAGAGCAGACACACCTAAGCCAGCACCCCTGGCATTTCCCAGGACTCAGCAAGCACCCAGAGGTCTGTCAGCAAGCAAGACCAGAAATCTGCCTGCTGGCCACTAACCAGGTCACAAGAGACCGTTGCCCTCTCTCTAGGGGTTTGTTCCATTTCCCGCAGCACTGGGGGCAAGGCGGGCTCTGTTCACGTGCCACCAGACCCCGGGGAGACTGTGATCACGGCCAGTAACGCATACTCAGCCTGCTGCACACCAGGCACTGTTCAAAGCATGTCTACACTCAATTAACCCTCACACCCAATTGTACTAGGTAGGTATTTTATTATCCCCAATTTACAGATGAGAAACGGAGGCAAGGAAGTTGAGGATCTTGCCCAGAGTAACACATGCTTTCATGTGGGGGGTCCAGGCTTCCAGTCCAGGCAGCCTGGCTGCTCCGCACCCTACCACTCTGCTGCGCCAACTCCGGAGAGGACAAGAACCAACGCGTCACCTGATCCTGAAGTAGTCAGCATTCTTCTACTTGTAAGGAAAAGAAACAGAACTTGAATGAGCATTGAAGGGGACTTACTGGCTGACAAAAATAAATACAGAAAAGACAGGTAAGAGGCAGACCTCAGGGCCTGCTGGGTCCAGGGAGGCCAGAGCTATCAGAAACCTCCCCATCTGCCATCTCAGTGTCCCTGTATGTGCTGCCTTCTTTCCTATTGCAAAAGGGCTTCCTCCACTGAGCAGGAAGGTGGCTGTCTGCAGCTCTCATCTTACCTTCTAACAGATCTCCCGCTTCCTGTTAAACACGGGCCAACCAAACAAACAAACCGAAAGCCAGGGAAGAATCCTGACAGATGCCGGGGAGGGTGCTGACTGGCTTACCCTGGGCCACCTGCCCATTTGCTGTGGACTGAATGTTTGTGTTCCCCCAAAATATGTATGTCGAAGGCCTAGCACACAATGCAATGGTATTGAGAGGTGGGGCCTTTGAAAGGTGATTAGGTTTAGATGAGGTCAGGAGGGGAGAGGGCCTTGTGATGAAATTAATCCAGTTATAAGAAAAGGACGCGACACCAGAGATTTCTCTCGCCCTTTTGAGGACACCGAGAGAAGGCAGCTGTCTGTAAGACAGGCAGAGGACAACACCGTGAACCAAATCGGCCAGATCCTCAGTCTTGGACTTCCAGCAGCCAGAGCTGTGAGGAATAAATTCCTCCTGCCTAGGCCGCTCAGTCTATGGGATTTTGTTCGCACACCAGGCTGACTGCGACCCCATTCCTGGAGCCACCCCAGTGGCCGGGGGAGTTGGGCGCTGGTACTGGGGCAGGGAGGAACATGAGTCCCAGCCTGCATCCCGGGAAGCTGCATCTGTCCCTGGGAAGGGGACATCACAGACACAACCCCAGGAACAGCAGGAGAGCATGAGTGATTGTGAGCAAGGCGACCGACCCGAGTTCCAAGCACCATCAGGCCCATCTGTGCCCAGGAATGGAAGAAACCGAAGGTGCCGGCTTTCTGTCTGGAAATTCACAATGGCATGTGTGGGCCGCTCTTTCTTCTTCAGCAAGGCCTGGGTCTTCGCCCAGGATCTAGCTAGACTGAAAGGAATCCCCTTTAATAGCATTCTCTGCATTCAGGGAAAAGAGATTTCCACCGGGTATTTTTAACCAACACAACCTCCTTCCCTGGGACCAGCATAAGGAGTGTGGGTGTTCTGCTGGGACTCTCAGAGGGGCAGTAGCATCTTGGGAGAAGGACAGGAGGGTCCCCTCTGGGCCCACTGATTACAAGCCTTGTGCCAGGGGAGCCATTCACTCAGGCTGTCTAGGGACACCCAGGGAGGCAGACGTCCTCACTCTCCAAGGGCAACGGGGCTCGGGGCACAGGGGAAGGAGCCAGAAGCCGGCCACAGGACAGGTGAAGTGACATCTGAAAATCCTGCATGGGCTGGCCTGGCCCTCACTGCACACCCTCCCCTCAGAGCCAGCAACCCTCCCAGGCCCTGGGCTCTGGCGGCCTCGGTGAATCTAGGTCAGAGAGCGGTCGAGCAGCACCGTGGGGAGCCAAGCGGATGGGAATCTGGACAAGAGAACAAAGCCAACCTGTTGGCCAAGGAAACTCAATCCGATTATGCCCTGGAGCCCCCCAGGGCTGGGAGCAGCCATGTGACTGAGAAGAAAGAGACCTTTCATGGGCCTGGACCTGCCCGCTGGCAAGATGGGCCCTGCGGCACCCGCCCCCTCCCCAGCAGCCCCAAGGGACCTGCAGGCCCGCCAGGGCTGGGGGTGGGCGTAGGGGAAGGAACCCCTCCACCGGGTGTCACAGGAGACAGGGTGTGGGAGAGGGACGGCGGGATAAGCCACAGCCAATGAATGCCTTCAAGGTTAAGGCTCCGGAGATAAAAAGCCAGCGCCTGTTTGTCCTGGAAATTGGCTCATGGACAGATTAAATTTAGGAGTAACTGGGGCAGATACGCAGGGAAGCATGTTTCCTTAATGAGTCTGTCTTTATTTAACTGCTTAATCATTTACTGGGCCAAAAAATCTGGAGGTGAGTCCAAAAGTCACGACGGCTAAGACAGTGACAGATTGAGCCCTGACAAGCCATTTCGGGGCCTGGCTCTGCTGACATCAATTCCCTGCTCCTGTTCTTGTCATCCTGATGGGGCCGGGAGGGCCACACCCCCACGGCCAGGATAGCTCCCAACGTGCGTATCAGCCACTTCTCTCGGGAACGGTCTGGCTTTGCCATTTCATTATCCTTCATAAGGGAGGCTCCTGGGACGGGCAAGGTTGATATGGGTGGGACTTCCTCTGCCCTGACGCTGCCTCCCTGCAGCCTCTCCATTCCCTCCACTTCCCTTCTCATCCCTGCATCCATCCATTCATTCTCTAAAGTTTACAGGCAGCCGGCGTACGGCTCACGCTCCGATACACCCCAGGGAACGGGACGTTGAAAAAGTCCAGCGTGGTGGTTGCCTTCCTGAAGTTTCTTATAGTCCAGCAGGGAAGATGGCGTTAATCAAGTAATCCCACAAGTCTATCATTACAACTGCAACAAGCACTTTGAGGAAAGAGTGAAGAGCACTTGGCCCGGGTGGGGTGGTGAGGAATGGGTGAGCACAGGGCGCTTGGGGGCGGAGAAGCTACGCCCTGCGATGGCATGATGGGGAATACGGACAGAGCACACGTGTCAAACCCATTGGGCTGCAGCACGAAGAATTAGCCCTAATGTAAACTGTGGGCTCCAGCTAATAACAGTGTATCAATACGAGCCCACCTGCTGGCAGAACCGTGCCACACCAGTGCCAGATGTTTCCATTAATAGCAGGGCAGCTGGGAGAGGATAACAGGGGGGCCAGTATTGGCACTCTGTGTTTTCTGTGCAATTTTTCTATAAACCTAAAACTGCTCTAAAAAATAAAAGCAATTTAAAAAAATAAGTGAGGAAAACTCAGAGAGACTGTCATAGGGAGCCTGATCTATGCTCGGGGGTCCGTGAAGTTGCATGGAATTGCATGCTGGGTGGCCGCCACTTGCAGGGTCTGCCTGCAGGTCGAATTTCCTCTGTGGGGCGCAGGGGACCTGCTGTTCGGAGAGTGCCTGTCATGGGCAGCTCATCACCAGGCCCCGCCCACCTGGTATATTTGTGATGGGGGTCCACCTTCGAGAGCCTAGATGGGGAAGGCAAGGAGAGGGGGACGGGTATAGTCAGACTAATAGAGCCAGCATAATAATATAACTTTTGTATTTTTGAAAAACACAAAAAAGCCTTTCATTTCATAACATAAATTGTGGGAAAGCTGGGCAAAGTGCTCCTGGCTGGTAGATGTGCATAAAATACTCATCCTCGGGGCATGGGGAGTGACAGGAAGGCAGGAGACTTGTGTTTAGCAAAAGGGACACAGGTTAGAAAAGTCTGGGAAACACTGTACTCTCTCACGTGAACTCATCGCCACACGGGAAACAAGACAACAGAGGAGCTGACTCCCACTTTCCAGAGGAGTCAACTGAAGCTCAGTATGGTTAGGTCATGTCTTTCATTGTCATATGGCCAATAAGTTGCAGGCGCAGAATTTGAGCCCCCAATAGACACACACACTCAGTAGCCATCATTGCTAATAGGTTGTGCAGAGGGCTCTCGGGACAGCAGGGGCATTCCTTGGGAGACTGGAACTTATGGACAGTCAGCTGGTCAGTGGGTCACCCTCTGCCTTTCCAACACGTAGGACAATGGCAGTGAGGGCCCTGTGGTGGGGCTGTGCTCCGGGAGAGCGAGGGACCTGTGATCTTGATGCAATCTGGAAGCAGAGGGGCCAGCCCAGGAAACACAGTAAGAGCCCCATTCAGCTAGATGTCACCAATGCTGTGGGACACAGTTCCCGGCCTGGGCTGAGTGGAGGTCCAGGCTGCTCCTGGGCGTTACAGGAGGTTTACAGTGGAAGTGATAGAGTAGGGTGGGAGGGAGAAAGCCTAACCCGTTTCAGCTACCTCTTCAAGGATTTCAGGTATCTTTTTTAAGAAAGTAAGAGCTAATTAAATCATGTAGTAGGTGATTTCAAACACATGCTTCTCTCTTTCTCCTAAAAGCAGATCCAAGAGGACTCCCAGTCGGCTGTGTGTCATTAGCGGTGTCAGGACAGGAAAACAATAGACATGGTACAACCTCCTCAGCGCCATCCAGTTGGACTCTGTGCCACGGTGGACCCGTCCCGTCTGTGCTGTCCAACGTGGAACCACTCAGCACACGCCGCTGCCGGGCCCCCGAGAGGCGGCCACCATGCTGCAGGAGCTGTGTTTCATTTCATCTCATGTCATGTCATCACTTGAATAGCCATGTATGGCAAGTGGCTACTGCCTTAGACAGCGCAGACTTAGGTGTTTCCCTAAGATAGGGTGACTTCTTTCCCCATTTAGACGGCTCACCTCCACAGAGTGGTCCCCTGTCCCAAGGCTCGAGTGCCCCCTGAATTGGCACAAAAGCCCAGGAGGGATGGAGGGAGGCTCAGGAGGAGAACTCCCCTATCCCAAGGTCTCATGGCTCTGGGGGCTGCATGGGACTCAGATCTGAGGCCGCTGAGGCCCTTGTGTCCATGTACACCCTCGGGCTCCAAGCTGCCTGGCAGAAAAGGCACTTACTTCTCCAGGTCAGTGAGCAAGGCTGGCTGGCTGGCTGAGCTATGAGATATAAACATTCACCACCAACAAACAAACATATACAGAGATACATATCTGAGTCTCAATTTGTGCGTCTCAAACAGGAATGATGGGAAATACCACAACTTACAAACGTCACAGCGTGGGTCTGCACCTGCCTGGGGTGGCGCTCAGTGGATTGCTGACTTTCCTTTCCTCCCATCTGGTGGGAACATGGAGGGCGGGGAGGGAGGGAAAGAACACTGGCCAGCCTGGGCAGACCTGGACCACTAGGTAGGGAAGGGGGACCCTAATGACCAGTCCCCAGCTTCCCTGTAGAGCACGAGCCACCTGCCCAGGGTTCGGGCCCTTCCCTTCACACCGTCCATCCCAGCCTAGTGTCCCTGCATGCGAGCATGGGGCGACTCCAAGGCGAGACGCCAGCCAGCCCCAGGAAGGACAGGCCGACCTGCCACTCAGCAGGCCCCAGCCGTGCCAGCCACACGGAGCCCCGCAGGAGAACATGAGCCACCTTCTGGGGTCGTGAGGAAACCCGTTAGGAGCGAGCATGGACACACACTCCAGTTTTGGGGCGGAGGCAAAATAAAAATGTAACATCCACCTCCCTGAGGCCACATCTTTGGATGACAAATCAGGAGGCCTGGGCTGAATCGTGGCTCTGTGACCTCCCTGCTGTGGATGCAGGCACCTCCTTTCACATCCTACATCCTAGCTCAGTGACTTTAGGAAAGCAAATTCACCTACCCAAGCCTCAGGTTCCTCATCAGAAAAATGGGGGTGAAAGACCTACCTGTCATGCTTGGGCTTACAGCGCGGACTTGCCAGGCCAGAGGTCCTCACTGTGTGGTCCTGGGACCAGCAGTGCCTGCAGCCCCTGGGAACTTGTTAGAAACGCATTTCCTCTGGTTCCGCCCCGACCTACTGAATCAGGAACTCTGGAGGTGGGACCCAGTGATTTGTTTAATGAGACCTCCAGGGGCTCCCGTCACTTGCTCAAGTCTGCCAAGCACTGCTTTAAGGGGGAGCTGTCTGGGGGTTGTTGACGTTCCCCAAAACACATTCCAGCCGGGTCTGAGGACAGCAGGGTTTGGGTCAGACCCACGTGGAAGAAGTCTGGCACCACCACTTCTCGCCGGGGGCCTCAGCTTTCTCATCTTTCCAATGGGAGCAGGCCTGGCCTGGCAGCTTGCCCCCAAGCCCTTACTGTCTCAGTGCAGGGACAGCAGAACTGCTTAGTAACTGCAAGTTACCATTGTTGCGGTCGTTGTTTTCTTCTTAGACATCAGGTGCCGGAGACTTTTGTTTCTAAAAATGGTCAAGTTTCTCTGGCATCAATCCCTGCCCACACTGCCATCGTGCCCCAAATACCATCCCCAGAAGGAGCGGCGAGTAGAGTGCCGAAGGGCCTCTGCTGCCCGTCAGGTGGAGACTTCCCGAGCTTGAATGAGGTGGAGGATTTCAATTACCCAGGATTACAAAGAAGGGCCTCGATGCGCCATATGGTCTGGGCCTGGCGGCCCATCGTCCAGCGTGATCGGATGCTCTCGTGTGAGATATTAACATAATATCCCTTCCAGAAGCGATTACAGAGTCGCAGGCAGCAGAATGTCATTTGGTAGCGAGGCCCGCTCTCATCAGCAGCGATGACTAAACAAGCTAATCAAATCAGCACAAATTTGCACACGAGCCCGGCAGCTGGGCCTGGATATCACCGCGGCAGCAGCATAATCCCGCTGTAGGATGACTTGACTAATGGGCTCCCGGTGGGCAGGGGGCCCTGGTGGGGCCAGGAGGGTAGCTGCAGCCACGGCCGGCCCTGGAAGGCAGGAAGGGCGAGTCAGCAAACAGCAAGGGGGGGGGGACAGGAAGGCGACACCTGTGCATCTGTCTCTCACGTGTGCATGTCTGGCGGGGGGTGGGAGGTGGGAGGTGGGGGGTGGGGGGGCCAGGTTGCGGGGGTGGGGGGAGGTTGTGGGGCGAGAGAGAGAGAAGCAGCCACGTGCACCTCCCATAGCTCCAGAGGCTGCGTTGGTCCAAGCTTCAGTTCCATCACTTACCGTGTGCCCTGAGCAAGACGCTGAATGTCTCCGAGGTCAGTGTCCTTATTCATAAAATGGAGACGTTGTTTGGTCTCAACTCTTGAGGCTGCTGTGAGAATTCAGGGAAAAAATATACATAAAATCCATCACATACTGTCTGACACAGTGAGTGTCAATAAACGGCCGTTGTTATAACTATAACTGTTGTCCAGCAAACTTCACCGGGGCCCTTCCACGGGCCAGGCAGCAGGCCCCGGGAATGCCCGGTGCAGGATGGCTTTGTCTTTGCCTTCAAGGAGCGCAAAGTAAGAGGAGGTGATGGACGCGCCATGGGGTGGTAACACTGCTCCGTGTAGGTGCGGTGGAGCCACAGGGGCCGAGAGCAGAGTGGGCGCCCAGCCTCAGGGTCGGGCCTGGAGGAGGCCATGCCACAGGTGCGTCTAGAGCGTGAGACGGGCTCACACCGGGACGTGGGAGTCCCTTGGGTGGAAACTGAGGGCATTCACCGTCCTGCTCACACGGGTGGGGCGATCTGCTCACAGATGGGTCTCTCACGTCTGCGGCAAGACCAGAGCGTGCAGCGCTGTCCAGAGAGGCTGGGGCGCGGGGCCGCGTTCTCCTGGAGAACCGCGTCAGCGAAGCTTGGCCCAGGCATGTAGAGAACGGAGGATGCGGACAGAGGCAGTGCAGGGCCTCGGGACAGACAAGGAGATGTGGCAGGTGCCGCTGCAGCCTGGCCGCCGCCTCCCTGCAGGCCTCCCCGCCTGCCTCTGGCTCTGTCTGCAGAGTCGGGGGTCACGCCTCCACATTCCACGACGTTGCTGCAGCCACAGAAGCCCGCAGTGCTCGTGATTCAGACTTGCCTCCTGAACAGCTTTCTTTTAAAACTTAAATCACTAATTCAAAGAAAAATTTTATAACACTGCCATCACCGAAGAGCCAGTACCATTTGCCACAGATAGAAGGTAACAGTACAAATAAAATAACAACTAAAAATGGTCACACCCCTTTACTTAGATGCTGTCACTCCCTGAAGACTTGGGTGGGGGCGGAAGGAGATTGGCAAGTGTCAGGAGAAGTGTTAGAGACACTCCAGCGCCAAGGTGGGACTCTGCTTGTGTAACAGGTCGAAGGGGAATTGAGGAGGAAATGCAGTCCCTACCCGCGATTCCCGGGCGCACACCCCGCCTCCCCGATCTTGCAGACCCCGAGCTGTGGGAGATTCTTTCCCAGTAATCTGGGCTGACTGTAAACTCTCAGTGCCATGGATTCATCAACTCTGTAGCTCAAGTAGGAGTGACCAGATGTGAACCAGCAGGCCGCTGAACGCTCCTCCTCTCTCAGCCCCTCCCTGCGCCTGCCCAAAGCTGCAGACCTGGTGACACTCCTGAGACGTGCTATGCTCAGCCATGTGGCTCTGGCATGGTTCAGTGGGTGGGAACCCCCCTCAGAAGATGGCAGGTGTTCAACGTGGTCTCCTTGGATTCTCGGCCATCCCTTTCATGGTCCCACATCAGGGACACGTGTTTCCACGGCCTCCGTTCACCGCCAGCCCAGCCCCATCCCTACCCCCAACTGCAGCACAGTGACTCCACCCCTCGCCCCAGGATGGAGGCAAAGCCCAGGAAGGCCCCTGCAGCCCCTGGCTCCTCATGCCGCAAGCCGGCCCGGCCTCCTGCCTGGCTCCCCAGCCACTGCCCCTCCCACGAAAGGCCTGGCTGCATAGTGTAACTCTGACACTTGCCCGCTGGGGTCTTGGACAGCTCCCTCCACCTCTCTGAACCTCAGTCTCATCATCTGCTGTCAGAGCTACAATGTAACTGACCTCATGGGGTTGTTTTGAGAATCAAATGAAATAACGTAGCAAACGCACTGAAATGCTACTCAGCAGACTGAACACATGAATGAGTGGATACCTGCATAAATGAATGAATTAACCAGTAAGCTTTTAGTGGATGGATGGCGGGATGTAAAGTCTAGAGACCTGAGTTCTAGTCCACCCAGGGCTGACTGTATAACCTTGGGTGTGTCACCTGCCTCACTGGGCCTTAGTTTCCTCACCTGTCAGCAAAGAGATTAAATTTAGATGATCACAGAGGTGGTTTACAACTTGAAAGACTAAGCTACGATTCAGGGGATGAGACCAGCAAGCACACTTCTGCAAACCCCGGGTTTGCCTGGAGCATGGGCGACACCTATACTTCTCTAGCACTGGGCAGCATCAGGGCAGGTCGTTGGCTGATGGGGCAGGGCCAGAGGAAAAAGCAATCTCTCTTTTGCAGTGGAGACAGCATAGCATTTAATAGCGCAGGTGAAAATCACAGCCAGCTCTGCCATTTCCTAGTTGTGTGATGATCTTAAGAAAGTAATGTGAGTTGTGAGCCTCACTTTTCCTCATCAGTAAAATGGGCATAATTGCACCATCCTCTCTGGTGTGTTATGAGGAATGAATGGGAGTGCTGATTCTTACCACTTGCTGATTCCTTGCTACATGTAGCAAACTCTCAACAATGGGAGTATCCTTAGTTTTTTACATTTTCAATTATGGTTATCCTATTATAAACAACCTTTGGGTTGAATACAAGGGTCAAAAACTAAAGGCAGGAAGAGCCCCCAAGTGATGCCAAAGGAGTTGGGGGATGCCCGGTTCTTCAACTGCCCTCACACCTGGGTGGCCACGTCCAGGCTAGAGGGACAGCAGAGGGCCCTGCTGAGAGAGGAGGCCGGGCCCCAGGGATCGGTGTGGCCTGCCCGCCTCCTGCCCCTTCTCAGCCCAGCTGAGCACACTCTGTCTTGAACCCCTGGAGGCTGGTGTGGAGACCCCGTCCCCCACGCCTCACTTCACATCCCTGACTCCTTGGGGTCCACGTCACAACCCTAACAAACAGAAATGAAAGATGCACAGCGGATGTGTGTGTGACTCGCGGCACAGCAAGCCGTTACCAGTGCCGGGAGGAAAGGAGACTCCAAGTCTGGATCCAGGTGCCACCACCCACCACCTCTGGAACCTGGTGCAAATGACTCCACCCTCTGGGCCTCAGCTTCCTCCTCTGTAAAGTGAGGATAATGTTGCGAGGATGAAATTAAACCATGAACCCAGTTAGCACAGTGTCTACACTCCCTCAATCCCAAGTCTAATTTTTTGAAAAGGGGATTGCAGGTATATTTCCCTTCCTGACCTCACTGGGCGGAAACCTGGGATTACCAGAAATGAGGGAGAAAGCACCGGCCCGTGGTGCCAGCTCCCTGGCCCTCTGAACTAGGAGGCAGTGGAGCGACACGTGAACAGGCTACAGCCGGCGCTTCGCTCTGGCTGCAGGTCCGAGTGGCCCGGGCACGTTTGGAGAATGCCAGGCGAGGCCGTACCCCAGGCCGGCTGCTTCAGACCCCTCGGGGCGCCTGGGCGGAGGACCACGCCAGGCTCCCAGGTGCTTCCGGCGCGGAGCCAGACCTGCCGTGGAGGCGGGAGCAACTCCGAGGTGGGCGCCCGTCCGCCGGGCTCCAAGAAGGCCTCTCAGGTTTCTACTTGACTCTGCACTGTGAACCTGCCCTCGCCCTCGGCAGAGTCCCGGGCAAGCACACGGCCCCTCCCGTGCTGTATCGGCCCCAGGGCTGCGGGCTGGCTGCAGGCTGGCTGCGCAGGGACCCAGCCTCTCCACGGCCAAGACGTGGCTTTGGTTCCCAAGTCCCTGTTGAACGTTTCTTCCTGAGAAAATGAATTTGTCAGCCTTTCTTCGGCCTCCCCTCCACTCCCCCGGCCTCGGGAGTAGGTGGACCTGTTCGCCGGGGAGCACTGGAGACCCAGCTGCTTGAATGGAAAGGACACGCCTGGGGCAGACCGGCCCGCGGGGAGCCCTGTCTCTACCCATCATCGCTGTGGCCCGTGGGAGTCACCAAACCCACCCAGGCCTTGATCTTTTCATTTGTTAAAAAAACAACAAACCAAGCTGGGCAGTAATCATATGTCCTCACGAGGACAACGTGGAGATCTGATGAGCGGGCAGATAAGCGCGTGAGGCCCACATGTATGCAGTACCCGATAAACAAGAGCTGGTCACCATATGGGTCCTTCCAACCAGTGGCAGCATTTAGTCAAGGCAAATTCAGCCACAAACATTCAAGACCATAACATTTACTTATGTATTTGTTTATTTTTATTTGCTCCTTGGTGTTTGTTCGACCCCACTGTGCTGCAGGGAAGATGGAAGACTGCCAGGAGTATCTGCATTACAAATGTCTGTCCTTAAGTTATTCAAAGTAGCAGCTTTCACCAGAGACATGAATGCTTCCCCTTGGTTCCTCCCTGCTGAAAGGGACGTCTCTTCTCTTCAAGCCGTGCGTGCGTGCGTGGAGCCGGGCACTGATGAAGCCGGGCAGCGCTCACACTCTCGGCAGAAGGGCCCTCGCCCCCACCTGCCGTTCGCCTGCTCCTGGGAGAAGCTGTTTGGGACCTGGGAGCCCGTCCTGGTTACAGAGACGACTGTGGCTCGTATCCCACTGGCGCCCGGTGCAGGGACGATGGCGGGGTGTCCCAGAAGGGACAGTGTGTGGAGGACTCGGGAAAGTTGGATCCCAGCTTGCCACTAGCAAAGCTTACTGCTTCTTTGGCTCCAAGGCACTCCTGAGCCTGTGTTCCCATCCGTAAAATGGGGGTGGGCAGGCCTGCCCACCTGCTTCACCTACTCCTCATGTGGTTTCGGGTGAAAGCTCTGGAAGGGCACTGATGCGTGTCCTGTGGCTGCTGTAACAAGTTAGCACACACTGGGTAGCTCAAGACAGCAATTTATTATCTCCTAGTTTTGGAGATCGGAAGTCCAAAATCAAGTGTGGGTGGGACTGCGCCCTGCAAAGGCCTGGGGGAAGGGGACGGGAGTCCTTGCTGCCTCTCCCAGGGACTTCTGGGGGCTTCCGGCTGCTTCTGCTGTCAGCACTCCCTGTGCCGCACCGTCCAGCCTCCCCCTCCCATCCTTCTCCCCTCTCCTGTCTGTTCTCCTCTGTATGTTTCTCACAAGGACATTTGTCATTGGATTTGGGGACCACACAGATAATCCAGGATGATCTCCTAATTTTGAGATCCTTAATTACATCTGCAAAGACCCCTTTTCCAATAAGGTCACAGTCTCAGGTTCTAGTGGTTAGGATCATTTTGGGGGGAGGATTATCACCATTCAGCACACTACAGGCACCTTGCAAACTGTTTTAGTGTATTTTGAACTACGATCTATTGCTGGGGGCCAGCAGATTTCAGAGTGCATGCCCCCGATGGGCTGGTGGTGGTGGCCTGGAGACCAAGATCTCACAGCATTGAGCACCTACTATGTGCCAGGCCATGTGCTGAGTACTTTACACTGTGTCTCATTTTATTTTCACAGCACCTCTGCAAGGCAAGTACTCCTCAGACGGGGAAGATGAGGCTCAGAGGGATGAAGTCACTTGGCCAAGGTCACTCTGGCACTGGGACTGAACCCAGGCAGGCCTTGACTTCCCAGGCTGTGCGCATAACCACTGTTATCTACAGCCTTCCACAGATAAGGGCAGGCCTGAGGTTGCAGGAGAGAGGCCACAATTAATGGCCACATGTGACAAGAGGCCTTGTAGGTGACATCCTTGCACAGTTACAACAATAATGATAGCTCATTGTTAATCATCACCATAATCATGGCTAACGATGGTTATGTTATTTTAACATACAGTGTTGTGATAATGAGTGCTTCCTGCAGCCAGACGCTGTGCTGTGTCCCTTTAAGGTATTATCTCATTTAATCTCACAAGCACCCTGCGAGGTAGATACTACCATTATTCCCACTTACAGGCTGACAGAAACATACATGGACTGTAATATGACCACAAACAAAAACAAGGAAATAAAAGGGAGAGAAGAACAGGGTGTGAAAGCTACAAAGATAGCGAGAATTATTACTACTAAAAAGAAATGCATTTCAGGAGGTCCTGGTTTTGGGCTTGGCCCTGGCCCCAGCGCTGAGTGGGGCCCGCCCGAGTGCCCTGCTGCCTGCACCCCACCTCCACAGAGAGGACCCAGGGAGCCCCCAGCCCCACCCGCCCAGAACTGAGCACACCGGCAATTCTGCCCAGCAGGCCCCAGCCAGGAGCCCCAGCCCTCCCTCCTCACGCCCCATCACTCCTGCGCAGCCCTCAAAGACACACCTTGGCCGGCCTGATGCCCCAGTTCAAGCCTTCTCACCTTACTCCTGGGCCACTGCCCAAGCCCTTCCTGACTGCTCTCTGGCCTTCCGATCTCTCCCCAACTCCCTACTCATTAAATCCACCCCCTTCCAACAGCTGGTGTGAATTTAGGAAAACTGATTTCCAGCCATATCATCCCCCTGCTTTTGACCCTTCCAGGCCTAGAGGACCCAGTTCAAGCTCTTTAACTGTATGCATAGTATGTGCCACTATCACCCGGCTGCTTACCCACTTTCCAGCCTCAACCTCCCCCTTTTACTCTTCCCTCAACCGTGCATTGAGCTCCCCTGGCACTGACCTATTTGCTGCTCCCCACCTACAACATGTTTGTATCTCAGGGCCTTTGCACATGCAGGTCTCACTGCTGGAAATGCCATTTCTGCCTTCCTAGTCTCTCTTTCTCCCTTCTCAGCATGCACACTATTTGAGGAGGGATTCTGTCTGTCTTGTCCACTGTTTTATCCCTAGCCTTGGCATAAAGCCTGGCTCACTCAAGGGAATCAACAAATACTTCTGAATAAGTCAATGGGCAATTTGAAGAAGCCCTTAGGTCGAACTCAGTAGGTAGCGTATCTCCCCTTGCTGTATTATATTGAAGTTCCTCATCTCCCCTCACAAGTCTGACAGGCATTGAGAGTAGAGGGGTTCAGTGTGAAGTTGCAGAGCCTTGGTCCCAAGATGCTGCACAGCATTCTTGGTTAGGCTTATCCAGTGTTTTCTTTTTTTAATGTTTTAATTAATTGCCAATATTTTAATATTGGGTGATTTCATAAAAATTCGAATTCAGCTTTTCTTAAAAATACCAGGATCTGGCCACCCCGGGCCTGGCCCCCCGATGACGAGGACAGGCTGAGGCTGATTGGGTAGCAGCTGCCCCTGCAGCCAAGGCACTTATTGTCCGGCCATCCCAGGCCCCGCCAGCCCGCTGCATTCATCTCCGTCACCTGCCTGCCCCGCCGGCATTTGAATTGTCAGGTGTCAGGACACATCGAATTCATCTGGGAAACCCTCCGTGTAAGCGTGTATAGATCTGGTCTCTGCGATGCGGCATGCCGTGTACAGGAGGCCAGGAAAGCCAACACTGAGGTTGAATTAAACCTGCTTTTCTTAGCAAAGCGAGAAACAAGATCAATTCCAAGAGTCGTAGTGCCCGTGAGATTTTAAAAAGCACAAGCTGTCTAAAGCCAGCACAGGCGTCCTCATAACGAGGACAGAGGGACGGGCCTCTGGAGCAGCCCTTCTTCCTCTTGACGGGGAGCAGGAGTCACCTGGGGCATCTGCTGACGCGCAGATCTGGACGCAGGGTTCCAGGGCAGGGCCTGAGACTCCGAGATCCTGATGAGCTCCCAGGCGGGCACGACGCTGCCGGTCCTCGGACACACTCAGTAGCAAGGCTCTGTGACATCCCTGCAACAGGACAGAGAGCCCTGGCACTGAGGTCACCCATCTCCTGAGGCACTGCCACCCCCTCGCTCGCCTGGACAGAATGTCTTCTAGGCCATTCAGGTTTTCTTGGGACCTACCTCTTTCTTGATGTCACCTCTCGCGCTGAAGGTAGGACGCCCTTTGCTTGGAACGCCCACTGTTTCATTGTGATCCAAGACAGGGAAACAGGGTGAGCAAGGGACACACGGTGGAAGGAGGTGGGGGAGCGGGGGGACAAGGATGGGCGTCTTAGCTACTTATGGCTTTGCTGCCACCTACCCCCTCCCCCTCCCCCACGCCCCCAACTTGCAAGTGCGTTGTGTCCCGCAGCCTTCACTTGTTCCCAGCCTGGGTACTATTTTTCCAGGAGGCAGGAGGGACAGCCTTTGCCCTCACACCTCGGGGATCTCAGAGGAAGCAGAAAGGGTCCCAGGGGCTTCTCACCCTGAGCTTGTAAACAGGAAGTGCAGGTTCCCTCGCAGGAACACTCTGGGGCTTGGGGGGTTTGTTTTGCAGCCACTCAGCTCATTTGGATAAACTGAGGAGAAAATTGTCAGAAACTTGCGGAGTGGGTCACAGCCCCTACCCGGGCAAGCCACACCACTGGGCGAAGATCTATGTGGGGGGAGGGGCAGGTGGCTGCAGCTACACGCTGCAGGGAGGGGCTCACCCTCCCAACAGTCCCCTCCCGCTGCCCTTCCCCCCAAAACATTTCTCAGGACCGTGATGGGTGATGGGGGAGAAGCTGAGGGTTTCAGCAGTGGGTGCAGGGAGCAGGAAGATGGGTGCTCAGCCCGTCGTATCAGGCTGCCTGCTCTTGGCTTTCGTTATTGTCCCATGTTTTCCGAGTGCCAGCTCCAGAGGGGCCTGGGAGGGTAGAGTTTTGGGACTTGTCCCACCTAGGTATACATAAATAGCAGCAGACAGAATGTCCTTTATCAGCTCTTTCCCAGGAAACAGGGAGGAAATTCTTCTCATCGCCAGATTATAAAAGAAGAGGCTCCCCTTTGGGAGACAGCCCTCTCTCTCCCTCTCCCCTGGGGAACACTAAGTCACTGTTCCCTACACCCACGGGAGGGTCCCTGCTGCAGAGGCGGCGGGAGGATGGGCTCAGCTGCAGCGGGACAGGACGGTTTGCTGCCAGCCAGAGCACAGAAATTCTTTCCCAGGAAAGGGATGTTACGTAGCCTGCTGGGCAAACTGGACATTGTTAGCCACGGGATGAGCAGAATCAAAAGGTTTGAAAGCTGGTTGTTGGCTTTACTAGGAGTTGCAAGCATGCTAAGGAAGAAAAATATTACAAATCGATTTGAAAATGTCCCCCTGAACCAGGAAGAGGCGTCTCCAACAATTCTGTCAAGGAAAGCTCTCCAGCGTCCTTCCCTGCTGGTATCTCAAGGATGGTTTTGTTATTTTTTCACATGGATGGGCTAGGAAACGCTCAGTGTTGTGTATTTCTTTTCTTTCTTCCTTTTTTTTCCCTCAAAAGAATCTGAGTCTTTCTAATCTGCCTGTGTCTTATTTTCTGTCTCCCTATTTCTGATATAGATAAAGCAGTGACTTCAGAGGGCCTTTGGGAGCGTTTACGAGCAGGAGAGTTTGAGGTTCTTTCTCATCATAAAAATAATAAGTCCAACCTCCTGCCATCATCAGTGAGTGCCTGGATCTGTGAGGCCGCCTCACGATGAGGCTTCTCAAAGGCCGGTGTGCGAGCAGACCACTTGGGGATCTGGTGCAAATGCAGAGCCTGGTGCAGCGGCTCTTGGCACCCACGTGATGCCAGTGCCGCTGGTTCCTGGGCCACACGTGGAGAGGCAAAGCATAAAAGCATATACCCCCATCAATCCTCATGTCTGGTTGGCAGAATTGACTTTATTAAAAGAAGCTGAGGAGTTTTCCCTCCAAAAGGGAGGCAGACAGTCGTTAAGCAATCTGTAATCCACTTTTGTGTTAATGACAGGCAAGGCTGACATGGCAAGGTGGGCAGATGGAAACAAGACAACTATGAGCAAGACACGCCCAGCCTTGACACAACCTCCCAGAACTAGGAAAGAGGGGAATATACACTTTGGGCTTCGGAGGTGGAAAAGTTCAAATGGCAACTCTGCTGCCTACTAGCTGAATGGCCCTGGGAAAGTCATGTCACCTCTATGAGCCATAATTTCCTCATCCGTAAAATGGGGTTAAAATCAATCACCTAGGGTTATGGTAAAGAGCAAATGAGAAAACACAGGTAGAGCATGTCACACCTGCCCGGCACCTAGTACCTGCACAATAAATGGTAGCTATTCATTTATTCAGCAAATGTAATGAGCACCTACTAACTTCCTGATCTGTTCTATACACTAGAAATAGAAAGGGGGAAACCTGATATGATAGAACAGTGCCCTCTAAAGATCTCCATGTCCTAATCCCTGGAATTTGTGACTATGCTACCTTATATGGCAAAGGGATTGTGCAGCTGTGATTAAAGTTAAGGACCTTGAAGTGGGAGATTCCCCTGGATTATCCAGTGTAATCACATGGAGGGGAAGGCAAAGAAACTTTCCTGGCCATAGTCAGAGAGAGATGCAAAGACTGAAGATGGAGATAGGGGCCTCAAAGCAAGGAATGTAGCAGCCTCTCAAAGCTGAAAAAAGCAAGAAAGTAGATTCTCCCTTAGAGTTTCTAGAAAGGAATGCAGATCTGCATAGACCCTGAGTTTAGCCCAGTTTGACCAGGATTGGACTTCTGATCTATAGAAATATAAGATAATAAATCTATATCATATTTTTTATTTTTAGTTAGTATGGGTATGACTGTTATTTGTATACCTTTATAGGGTACATGTGATGTTTTGATACAGGCATACAATGTGAATTAATCAAATTAGGGTAATTGGGAGATCTGTCACCTCAGTTTATCACTCTTTATATTAGGAACATTCCAATTCCACTTTTAGTTATTTTAAAGTATACCGTAACTTGTTGATTATAGTCACTTTGTTGTGCTATCAACTTTTGTTCATTCTATCTAAGTGTGTTTTCACACCCACTAGCCATCCCCACTTTACCCCCTCCCTGCTACCCTTCCCAGCCTCTGCTAACCATCATTCTACTCTCTCGTCTCCATGAAATCAATTGTTTTTAATATTTAGCTCCCACATATGAATGAGAACATGTGAGATTTGTCTTTCTGTTCTTGGCTTATTTCACTTATTCACTGGAAAACATAATGTTTTCCAGTTCCATCCATGTTGGTGCATATGGCAGGATGTCATTCTTTTTGTGGCTATGTAATACTCTACCGTGTACCACAATTTCTTTATCCAGTCATCCACTGATGGACATTTAGGTTGATTCCAAATGGCTATTGTGAATATGCTGCAATAAACATGGGAGTGCAGATATCTTTTCAATATACTGAATTCCACTCCTTTGGATATATACTCAATGAGATTGCTGGGTCATATGGTAGTTCTATTCTTAGTTTTTTGAGGAACCTCCATACTGTTCTCCATAGTGGTTGCACTAATTTATATTCCCTCCAGCAGTATAAGAGGGTTCTTCTTTCTCTACATCCTCACCAGAATTCATAATTGCCTGTCTTTTTTGGTACAAGCCATTTGAACTGGAGGAAGATCATATCTCATTGTAGTTTTGACTTGCATTTCTCTGATGATTAATGATGTTGAGCATATTTTCATATACCTCTATGTCTTCTTTTGAGAAATGTCTATTCAGATCTTTTGCCCATTTGTAATTGGATTATTTAATTTTTTCCTATTGAATTGTTGGAGCTCCTTATATATTCTAGTTATTAATCCCTTGTCAAATGAGTAACTTGCAAATATTTTCTCCCATTCTGTGAATTGTCTCTTCACTTTTTTGGTTGTTTACTTTGCTGTGAAGAAGTTCTTAGCTTGACGTGATCCCATTTGTCCAATTTTACTTTAGTTGCCTGCACTTTGGGGGATATCACTAAAGAAATCATTGCCCAGACCAATGTCCTGAAGCACTTCCCCATTGTTTTCTTTTAGTCATTTCATAGTTTCAGGTCTGAGATTTAAGTTTTTAGTCTATTTTTGATTTGATTTGATATGGCAAGAGATAAGGGCCTAGTTTCATTCTTCTGCCTATGGATATCCAGTTTTCCTACTACCATTTTTATATTGTTTTAAGCTACAAATTTTGGGTTAATTTGTTATAGCAGCAATGTGAAACTAATACAACTGACAAGGTTCCTGGTCTCACAAAACTCACACTTCTAGTGTGGATAGAGACAAGAATTGAGTAAATAAATGAGCAAGGAAGTATTAGGTTACTCACCATGAAAACAAGAGGTGACATGATAGAGTATCAATTTGGGGGAATGAGTGCTCAAGAAGGCCTCTTGGAGGATGTGATGTTTCTACAAAACCTGAATAACAAGTGAGAACAAGGCAGGAAATGGCCTGAAAACAGCTCCAGGCAGTAGGAGCAGCAAGCTGGGTGTGTTGTCAGGTGGAGTGGCAGCCAGCCAGGGCAGGAGGGCAGCGCCTAGCGCTGGAGAGGCCAGGCTAGGAGGAGTTTGGATTCTAAGTGTGATTTATATCACTCTGGCGTATCTACTGGAACATTTTGGGTGTCAGAATTCCCAAGACCTAGCAGAGCACCAGAGACCTGGCATGATCATTTGCTTGGGCTGCCATGACAAAGTGTCACAGTCTGAGTGGCTTCAACAATAGAAATTTATTGTCAAGGGTCTTCAGGGTTGGTTCCTTCTAAGGCCTTTCTCCTGGCGTGTAGGTTGCTCTCTTCCCCCGGTGTCTTCCTGTGGTCTTCCCTTAGAGGGTGTCTGTGTCCTCATCTCCTCTTCTTATAAAGACATAAGTCATACTGGATTAGGGCCCACCCGTGCGGCTCCATTTTACCTTAGTCACCTCTACAATGGCCTTATCTCCAAATACAGTCCCATTATGAGGCACTGGAGGTTAGGAGTTGAACCTATGAATTTGGGGGAGATACAATTCAGCCCATAACACCCAGGAAATGTTCTTGATGGTGGGAATTTCATTACCAAAACCCCTCTTTAAAAAACTGTATATGTGTGAAAGAATTCTCTTCATAAGCCACCTCACTCGGGCGGAGGAGACCCCTGAAAGAGTAGGCTTTAGAGGTGAGAGATGGATGTTCTGCTGAGAAGATGGCGCTGTGCTAACCATGGAGCCGAGCAGCAAAGGGCTGGTAGTGTGCAAGTCTGGGGCAGAGCGTAATTATTCTGCAGAGGGGAGGAGAGAGGAGATGCCAGGGCCGAGTGCTGCAGTGGGGACGGGTCAATGAGAAAGGAGGGAAAGATCCAGGGCTGCTTGGTGAATTAGTAGAAGTGTTATTTCTAATGGCAATTTATAACAACTTTACTGCTCAATAGGAACTTCTCTCTCTTCTTGCTTCCTCATGAAACCATGAGTAAATTTCACATTGTGTGAGTGGGTTATTTAGGGGGAGCTTCAAGAGGAGGATGGGGGCCACCAGTGTGGTTACATATGCAACACTTTACACAATATAGCATATGGATAGATTCTGTAAGGCCTCCTGACATTTGTTTGGTGTATTACAGTGGGTTTCAAACTTTTAACAATAGACTATTTGGTCCATATTAAATTTTAAGCCAACCTAAGTGGAGCAACTGCCCCTCTTTCCCCCATCAAGACTTTTCTGAACTTTCCAAGGCTTCACGTGTGCAGTTTAAATGACTGGGGCCCTCCATATTTCCATGATCCCCTAGAGCAGCAGTGGGACCCTGGGCGAGAGTGAGGGTGGGGCCTCACCTCTCCCCGTGGTGCCACTTCAAACACGACGTCCAATCCCCAAACTTCCCCCTTAGAAAAGGAGGGGACACAAGTACTTTGAAAACCACCCACTTATTGTGGTTTTAAATAAAGTCAATTCTGTCACAAAGAGGATCTGGGGACTGTCCAGAGTCCTCAAGCTTGGGTCAGGTGAGAGATGGCGTGGCCCCATTCCAGGTCGGTTGAATCCTGCGTGTCTCCGATATCTGCTGGCACTTTGAGGTTGGACTCAGTGATAACAATACTGCAACTTCTGGTTTATTTTTCCAAAAGTTGGAAAATGTTGGCATTACTGAAGGCAACATATGGATGTGAATCCACCTTGGCTAATGTTACGAGAAGCTGTGTCCCAGCTTGCCGGACCCAGTCACCTGGAGACAGGAGGCTCTCTGGCTAATGCTGCCAAATCCACAGCATAATCTAGCCCTTCCTGAGAATTTAGAGCGACTTTCTCACAAAGTGTTTTTCATGGTTCATCTACTTAGGGAGTGTCTGGCTATTAGCTATTCACCCCTTGCTGGAAGGATATCAGATACCATCCAGTATAAAAATCCATGACAAAGAAGAAAGGCTCATGTCCATGGCTGAAACAAAGTGATATAACCCAGCAGGATTTATTTCAGGGAAGGCACTGCAGGATTTGGAACAAATACTCAGGGAGCAAGTGGGTGAGGGGTGTGGCTGCCAGGGCTACTACCGCACAACTCTGTCACTACTGCCCGCTGGAGGTGTGCGTCGCGGAGGTACTGGGTACTGAATGGCACACTTTGATAACAAATGTGGTCCCTACATTGCCTTCTGGCAAAGGTGGGCCATGTGCCCCAGATAGCCCTGACAGAGCCCCCGGGTTTATGAATCTCTATCAGCACAGTCTGGAAGCAGACTGGATGGGCCCCTTGACTGCCCTGATCACACAAATCTTCAGTAAAACGTACACAAATGGATTTTTTGTGAACAGCAGCAAGGGGGTTGAGTTCTGAGTCCACAATGAGCCCAAGTCAGCACATGGAGGAGACATGGGGCATCTCATTTCCGTCAATGATGGCTCTTATTCATTCATTTATTGAGCACTGACTGTATATAGGCAGTGCAGCAGGAACAGGGAACACATTTCTAAATGGACAAGTCCAGTTTTTTTGTGTGGTAAAATATGCAGAACATAAAATTTACTATCTTCACCATTTTAAGTGTACAGTTCAGTGGCATTAAGTACATTCACATTGTGCAGCCATCACCATCATCTGTCTTTAGAACTTTTTCATTTTGCAAACCTGAAGCTATACCTATTAAACAATAACTGCCCACTACCCCTCCTCACCAGCCTGGCAATCACCATTCTACTTTCTGTCTCTGTGAATCCACTGCTCTAGGTACCTCATGTAAGTGGAATTGTGCAGTATTTGTCCTTTTGTGATTGGCTTATTTCACTTAGCATAATTTCCTCAAGGTTCATCCATGTTGTAACAGGCATCAAAATTTCCTTCCTTTTAAAGGCTGAATAATATTCCATTGTATGGCTAGACCACATTTTGTTTATCCATTCATTTGATGATAGACACTTGTTTCCACATTTTGGCTACTATGAATAAGCTGTTAGGTACATGGATGTACAAATATCTCTTTGAGATCCTGCTTTCATTTCTTTTGGCTATAAACCAGAGGTGCAGTTGCTGAATCATATGGTAATTCCATGGTTAAGTTTTTGAGGAATGACAATACTATTTTCCACAGGGGCTATACCATCTTACATTCTCACTGACAGTACGCAAGGATTCTAATTTTTCCGTATCCTTGTCAATGCTGTTATTTTCTGTGTTTTACTTATAGCAGGCATCCTAATGGGTGTGGTTTTGATTTGCATTTCCCTAATGATTAGTAATGTTGAATATGTTTTCCTCTGTTTATTGGCCATTTGTATATATTTGTGTATATTCTCTGGAGAATTGTCTATGAATTGAAATGGACTTTGCCCATTTTCAATTGGGTTGTTTGAGGGTTTTTGTTTTTGTCGTTGGGTTAACAAGTCTGAATTTTGGGGTCCTTATAAGACCTACCTAATTTCTCTGACCTTTGATTGCCAAGTCCATAAGAAACTTCCTTTTGACAAAATAAATAATCCATAACAAAGACTTCCACATGTCACAAAACAAGCAATATTTCTAAATCTTCCAACCTTGCCCTGCTTAATCCCTGTTCAGAGCGACCTTCAGCTCAGAGAGGAAATTGGGAATGTCTAAGACCCAAGCATACAGCTTACATTCTCCTCATCTTGCAGTTCCCATCTGTGTAGCCTTCGCTTTGCAGGAGGTGGAAATAACCTTTGCCGAGTTCAAAACTGCAGCTGCTGATGTGTGAAAAAACCCCAAAGTCACGGTCACATGCCTCACAAGCAGCTGCCCTTGAACTTGAGTATTTCTACTTATGAACAGCTGGTTTTCCTTGGAAACCAAGGGAGATTGTGTGATAAGTATTAAGAAAAATTGATCTCTACTGGTATCCCAAAGCAAGATAGATTGAATTTGCCCAGGATTGGGGTTGTTTATTCTTTTTTTTTTTTTTTTTTTTTTTTGAGACAGAGTTTTCACTTTATTGCCCAGGCTAGAGTGAGTGCCGTGGCATCAGCCTAGCTCACAGCAACCTCAAACTCCTGGGCTCAAGCAATCCTGCTGCCTCAGCCTTCCAGGTAGCTGGGACTACAGGCATGTGCCACCATGCCTGGCTAATTTTTTCTATATATTAGTTGGCCAATTAATTTCTTTCTATTTATAGTAGAGATGGGGTCTCGCTCTTGCTCAGGCTGGTCTCGAACTCCTGAGCTCAAACGATCCGCCCACTTCGGCCTCCCAGAGAGCTAGGATTACAGGCTTGAGCCACCGCGCCCGGCCAAGGTTGTTTATTCTTAAGAATATCTTTTTCTTGCTTTAATACATGGAAATTTAAGCCTATAGAGTTTGATCTGAACAGCCACATAATAATATACCTATATGTGTATTTTTCAGCCCCAAGACATTTATATGTCCCTGATCTTATACAAGGTCTGCACACCATGTTACCTACACCACAAGGCATATTGCAGAATGCTTGATGTGTTGTATATGGTAAAGTGCATTAAACAGCTTATAATGTGACCACATTAATGAGGCTGACTACATACCATTCACGTTGCTAAGCACTGTTTGTGTATTAGGAGTGGTATCCAGGAGAAATGAAGAGCAGAATCCTAACTCTGTCAATTACTAGTTTTGAGACCCTGGGAAAGCTATTGAAGTCTCAGTCT
The DNA here is from genome assembly GCA_008750895.1 of Mirza zaza. Lineage (NCBI taxonomy): Eukaryota > Metazoa > Chordata > Mammalia > Primates > Cheirogaleidae > Mirza > Mirza zaza. The sequence continues at coordinate 33,786 of VSMD01073892.1, forward strand.
CTTCATCTGAAAAATGGGCATAATACAACCATATTTCATCAATTCTAATATGCACAATTGTCTACATTTTAGCAGATCTGAAACTGAAGCATGTCATACAATCAACAGAGTTATAGATTTAATAAATAATAGTGTCACCTGTTCCAGATGTGTCCATGAAGATTAAAGGAGATCCCACATACAAAATGATGAGCATTGGCTCTCACTCATAGTAGCCCTAAAATGCATATTAGCAAATACTACTTAATTCGTACTTCTAGCTGTGGGCTCCCCCACAACTGTCTCGTGGACATCTTCCCTGCTCCTCCCCAGTTCTTCCCTGCTCAGTATATGGCTCCACCTTCCACCAGCTGCTCAAAAACCTAGGCATCCTCTCTGAGTCCTCTTTCTCTCACCTAACATAAAATTCATGCCCACATCCCGTCGGCACCATCTTCCAAATACATCTGGACTCTGACACTTCTCACTGCCTCCAGGAGGACCAGAGTCACCCTCACCTGTTGTCCTTGTCACACCAGCCTCTTCACTCAGCTCCTAGCTTCCACTTAGCTGTGCCTTTCTCACCTGGACTCTCTGCATCCACACAGCAGCCAGAAGATCCTTTTAAAACCCAAGTCCCTCTCATAGCCTCTGTCCCACTGAAAATACGATCCCCATCTTCTCCCTGCCTACAGAGCCCTGCATAACCTGGAGCAATAGACCGAATTGTGTCCTCCCCACCTACAATTCATATCTGTGAGCCCTTCCTCCCAATATGACAATAATAGAGATGGGGCCTTTAGGGAGGTACTTAAGGTTAAGTGAGGTCATAAGGTGGGGTCCTAATCCAATGGGATTGGTGTCCTCATAAGAGAAAGAGACACCAGAGCTCTCTCTCCCTGCACGCTTGGAGGAAAAAACTACATGAGAACAAGGCTGGAAGGTGGCTGTCTGCAAGACAGGTAAGAGACCTCACCAGACACCAGCCATGCCGGCACCTTGATTTTGGACTTTAAGCCTCCAGAACTGTGAGAAAACAAATTTCTATTGGTTAAGCCCCCAGTCTGTGGCATCCCATTATGGCAGCCTCAGCTGAGTCACATCTGCCCTCTCCTGACCTCCTCATTCTCCTGGCCTAGGACCCTCTTCTCGGGCAGCATGCTCCTCCAAGCGCGCACATGCTCTGGTCTCCTTGCTGATCCTTGAACCGGCTGAGCTCATCTCCACCTTAGAGCATTTGCAATTGCTGTTCCCTCTGCCTGGCACATGCTTCTCTGAGAATTTTGCAGAGCTCACTCTCTCCTTTCCTTCAGGTTTCTACTCAGTGTCGCCCAGGAAGGTGTCTCTATTCATCCCAAGTGGGACTTGCCTTTCCTCGTCACCCTGAATCCCTAATCCTCCTTTACTTTTCTCCATGACACTAACATAATACTATGTAGGCATTTTTCTATTGTCTCTCTCTCCTTCTAGAATAAAAGCTGCTTGAGGAGATCAGAGACTGGCTGTCTTGCTCCCTGCTGTATCCCAGCACCCAAACAGTGCCTGGCACATAGTAGGCTTGCAACATGCATGTGTCAAATGTCTGAGTGAAAGACTTTGTATGCATTATGCATGCTTTATAGACAGATGCATGTGCACATACATACACATTATATGCACACACACTCACACACATACATTCATATCTACATCTAACCTATATCTACATCCACATCTGTCTATAAACCAGAAAGCAGGACACATTTGTTTGCAAAGAGGATACAGACTAAAATTTTGTCTCTGACTCTGTGTACATTGAGGAATCTTAGCAGCAAAATAATATTATGTTTGCAGAAACACACGCCCAAGATCACATAACTACCAGGTCCATCAGAGGCCAATTTCCTAACCACGCTAGATTGCCTCTTGAAAATCTCAGCAGAAACTATGGGAAAGGAGGAAATTAGAACCAAAAAATGGTAGGACTAGAAGGCTCTTCAAGATTCTGTAGCTCAGAGTCAACAAAAAATGTGCTACCACTCTCCCCTCTTGTGCCCTTGGCAGACATCACTAATAGATCACAGTATTTTCCACCACTGAACTACTGAATTCTTCTTCACATGCTGTTCCAGGCAGCCTCAGCCACTCAAATGAAGTAATTTGTAATCTCAAATCTATCCCATCCCCAATCAATTTTTGTATTGAGAGTCTGAGGCCCACAGAGAAGCATTTATTTGTCCCAAATTGCATAGCATGCCAGAGGCAAAGCCCAGGCCACCAAGGCTGATCTGGCTTGTGTTCCTGTGGTCAGACATTAAGCTGTAAGGGAACTTAGAGATCATCTTTAATATAAAATCACATAGAAAGTTCTTTTTTTAGCGATCTCTCACTACTTCTGATTACTTCAAAAGATTTCAGTCACTTGCCACCAAAAGTTAACTCACTGATAAAATGAGCTGCAGGCAGCACACCAATACCAGCTCCCAGCAAGATGCTAACTCACAGTCAAGAAACCAAGAAGAAATTCCTGCTTTTTGAGGTCAAGGGCACTAAAAGACAGTTCGGCAAAAATAGAAAGAGGCTGAGCAGCTTGAACGGTGAAAAGTGGGGGCGGAGCAACATGTTTTCCAAACCCAGGCAGGCTGCAGAAGGCTCTGCTGCCCTCTTCTTAAGAGCCATTCTGCACTCTTATCTCTGCCAACAGAACCCCAGTCTCATTCAGATCGCTACTCCTCAGGCGAGGTAACTCTATCGCTAGCTCAAGACTAAATCCCAATTGTCTAAGCCAAACATGCAGGCTCCTTCCCCCTGATAATGGTGAATATGAAACTGCATGTGACCTGATTCTGCCACAGGACTCTGGGTAAAGTTTTCTCACCCTTAGAATGAGAAGCACAGAATAAGGCAGTCTCTTTTTGCCTCTGGATGACATTGCTTTTGGGCGAGATGATTGGGCTGGGGCAGCCATCTTGGCATCATGAGGAGAACAGCCTGAGGTGGGGCTGACAGCCCAGGACCCCAGAGTGGAGGGAGAATGGGAGGAACCTGGGTGCTTGGTAACATGGAGAAGCAGGGAGTTAACCAGCCTTGGAGACGCACTGCCTTGGGTCATACATAGATCTTCCTTCTTGTTTAAACCATATTGAGTTGGGTTTCTGTTATCTGCCACCCAAAGCACTCCAACTGGTACCTGAGACACCTCCCATTTCCTCTGGGAGACTGAAACAAGCCCAGGCTTTGCACTCCCACTCTCCAGGTGTAAGGACACAGTAGGCCCTTATATTTTGGGGCAGCTGAGAGAGCTCCACCATCGCCAAAAAGTATTCCTGGTGCCTGAAATACCACCCTTAGCGAGGCATTGTTCCCTTTAGGTATGCAAATGATCCTAAGATGGAATAAGTCCCCTAAGTGAGAAAGAACCAATCCTATCTCTTTCTTCTTCCAGGAAACTTGGGCTGCATGTGGTTACCAAAGAAACAGATGCTGAGGTGGGAGCTACCGTACAGGGATTTTAGCAGGGAAATGCCTGTGAGAGGAAATGGGGAGGGAAGGAGAGGAGGGAGAGCCGTCAGGCCATGACGCAAGGCCCGGAGTGAAGGAGTGAGAGAAGGAAGACTGGGTGGAGTGTCCCAGGCTGCCGTGCTATACCGGCAGGGCCATGATTTAGTCAAAGTCTAGTGTCAGAGGAGTCCTGTGTCTGCTAGGGATAGCCTGCCATGGTCAGGGGGACAGGAGGGGGTGGGGAAGCAACCCATGGGAGGCATGGCCTTTGCACAGATATAGCTGGAGTCCTTGGTCACTTACACATCCTATAAGTAAAGGACTGCAAAGGGCATTCTGTGGCTATCATGGGCAGCTGGAAAAATGGGCTCCTGGGGCCAGGGGAAGGAGACATAGGGGTGGGAGACACCTCAGCAGGGGATCAAAGTCTGAGTGTTGGTCACGTTCTGATCCACATGGGCACTCACTCAGTAAACCTTTTTTCAGTGAAGTCAGCTCAGCCCCCCAATTCTTCACATGGGTAACAGATTGTCTTTGCTAACTAGCGGACATTAGAGAAGGGAATAGTTCACTGGAGCACGTTAATGTGTCATGGGCCAGGCTGGCACAAGAGGAAGCTGGGCTCACAAAGCAGCGAGGCCCAGGAGCCACATGCAACTAGGTATTAGTGTCACTCTGGGCTTCACAGGCCACATGGTTTGGGGCGGCTTGAGGCCATTTCACCTAGTTCTCATGGGCTAGGATGAGCCCAGGTGACCTCCACGTTATTGTATCTGTAGGATGTAAACCTGGCTGCTGCATCGGTGATGCAAAACACTGGGGCATAGACAAGAAGGAAGTGAACTTCTCAAACTGGGACCCAGGCTCCTGCTCTCTTGTTGCTCTGGCCTCCCCAGAGTGCTGTCGAATAATATCATCAGCAAAATAATATTGAAAAGATAATGCCTGGCAGCCAATATACGTGCCAGGTGCTGTTCTCAATACTTTACAGATATTAATCCTTTAACCCTCAAAATCTCCCTATGGTGTAGATATTATCTCAATTTTGTAGAAGCCAAAGTAGTTTAATCACCAGCTCCAAATCTATGCTCTTGACAACTATACCTGTCAGCAAGAAGGAAGGGGTTGGGCAGAGAGATATGGACGCCTTCCTCCCTCCAAAGGCATGCAACAGACACTGGTAGTCAGACGGACACTCCTGGTTACAAGGAAGGCTGAGAGATGGGGTCTTTAGCTGGGCAGGCATTCGTAAAGTACCTGGGTAACTCACTGCTCTGCCTGGAATGGTTCTCCCAAACCATGCATTTACACAATCATTCAAGATGTGCTAGGACGTGATTTAGGCCAACATTACAATTATTCGAGATTCAGTTCGCCCTCACTGGGAAGATCCTCCTAACTCCACCCCTGGCTGGGTTCAATTTCCCCCACAGGGCTTCCAGAAGCTCCCGGGTCCCTTCTATTTCTGCTCTTATCATACGTCAGTATAAGATCTTCCCTGGTCCCAAGAGACCTACAGACATGCTTTGTTTGGCCCACACAGTGTTAAAAATTAAAAAAAAACCATACAAAATGCCAAATCTATGGCTTCCCCTTAAAAATCACAAAGCACAGCTATGCCAGAAGGTTATTGGGGCATAGTGACAGTCAGCCAAGACTGAGGAGCTCCCCAGTCCCCGTCCAGAGGACACGTGTGCTCTGTTCTCACAGAGCCCTGCTCTCTCTCCTGCCTACCAGCCTGCCCTCGTCATTCGCTCGCGTTCCCGCCTCGCCCCGGGGGGAGTAGCGATGGCAGCCCCACTGGGCCTCCGGTTTCTCTGGGGGTGAGGTATGTTTCCTCCAGATGTGCTTTGCACTCGGCACATGCTAGGTGCTCAGAAATGTTTGTCGAGCATGTGAATAAGTGCGCTAAAAATTCAGGGTGAAACTGCATCGTGGCATGGACATGCATTCCACCCACACTCTTCCCAACCCTCGCCCCAAAGAAATCTATATTTAATTGCATTTGCAAAATCAGAGCCTCCAAGCAACTCCACACTGGAGATTCTTTCTCAACGTCAGAACTGCGGCAGCCGGGCGCGCTCGGGCCTATTTCTAGCTCTGCTGTGTTTCCTGGGCAGCCGCTTTGTTCTCAGCGGCAGAGAAGCAGAGGCGGCCACCGCCAACTCCATGCCTGCCTCTCCCAGCCTCCCCCACGCCCTTGCCCACTTCTCTTTCTCTGCCCACTGCCTGTTCTGCTGGATAGTTATTTTTCTATTTTTTGCTCAGCACTAATCAGAGTGGTGGGAGGGGAAACAAGAGCCCCCCAGGGTCCCCTGGGAGAATCCGGTAGGCAGCAGCGCCAGAGGTCACTGTCACCTTGGCCTCGAGGCGACCTGTTTACCAAAGTGAAATGAAGATATCAGTCAGCTGTCAGGTACATGCTACCGGGGAGCGCCGGGCAGGGAGCCCGAGGCCGGCCAGCGCTTCCTTCCCACTGCTGCAGCACAAAGGCCCCAGTGACTTAGCAGCTCGATAAGAGGTCACCCGGCAATGTCAGCCTGCGACTGAATGCTCCTCCTGGCCTGGTTTCAGGAGCTTCAGGGCGGCCTCTCTGCGTTTCCCTCGTCCCTCCCCACCTCTATTCAACTGGAGGAAGGCGAGGCGTTGTTGGAGAGCACCCCATCCTCCCTGTCCCTATCTCTGGCGCGAAAGAAAGCCTATCTTTGTGTCCCAAGCTCTGAGAGCAAATGAAAACCGCCATCGAGATCCTCCAGCCGTAGACGGGAAATGCGGGGTGTTGGACACGGGTCGTCACGTAGGAGGAGGGAGGAGCCTGGATTCTGTCGCAGAAAGCAACAGGAACAGTCGCTGCCTTGTGTATCTCCGTGTGACAGATCACGCCGCAGAGGCGCAGCCCCACGGGGCCCCGGGGAAGGCGGTGCTCACACAGGAACCGCGGCCCCGCAGGCCCCAGAGGACCCGGGCTACCGGATCTGCGCCTGGGAGCGGCTCATCTTGCCGTCCTTGCACTGCTGTCCCTGCGCGGTGCACTGGGTGCCGCTCCAGCTCTCACCGGCAGGAATTGCCTCCCGCACGCCATCCCACCCCAGCCCCTTCCTGCTGTCTTGCGAGAAGCTAAAGTGTCCCTTTGTCATCATTCTCATCTGGTTTTCTGCAAACTCTCCTGCTCCTCAGTCAGTCGGCCTGCGCTGAATCTTCTTTGGCCTTTTCCTCCCCCACCCGCTGCGGGCTAGTCGCAAAGCTGGCCTGCTCTGTCATCTGTCGATGTCATGCCAGGGGAAAAGAGCAGAAGAAGTGCCGTCTCTTACGGCTTTCCAGATAAGTGCAAATGGCCACCAACTCATAATGGTCCTTCCGGCTGCCATGTATGAGAGGGCGGTGTGGGAAATGTGGATTCGGTCTTCCTGCCACAGTGGGGGATGGGAAGGAAAGCCCTGGCGCCACCTGGGCCTGAAAGCGGAGCCCCGGCGTCCACCGGCCTCACCCAGCGCCTCTGTCCGCTTGGCCTTCGCTGCGGCGGCGGCTTCCACAGAGTGCCGGTGCAGAGGCGTGGGGAGGCATGCGGAGGCGTGGACAGGCGTGGATTGGGGACAGAGAGGAGAGCAGCGCTTACCAGCCACCTGACTCGGGGACGCTTTCTAAGACGGAAGATGATGAAAAGCTTCACCACAGGAAACAGGTCTGGGAGGCAAGCATGGCAGGAAAAGCGGTCCCTGGGCCTGGCATTCTCCCTTTTCTATTTCACGGGGACCAGGGCATGTCGGGAGGGGGTAAACATGACGTGGGCTGTGGGAAAAAAAAATCGCCCACTTAAAGCTCTGGAAAAACAGTAATCACAGGGCAGTGTCCAGTGGCTCTCCCTTCAACAGGAACTTGAGTGACACGTGGAAAGCCTGGCCCTGTGCGTGTTGGGCTTTCCGAGGACGGAGAGCTCCACTGGCCCGTAGGGGCTGGGGACACCTCCAGGATAGATGCGCGGACTAGACACTCAGCCCTGTGTGCCCTCCGCCTGCCCTCGGACCCACTCCTAGCTCCGGAGGTCTGACTCCTACGGCTGTGTTGCCCAGTCTCCCTCGACTTCCGGATTCTGGTTGGGTTTCCCAGAAGGAGGCACTGAAAAGAAGCAGGGAGGCAGAGGAGCGAGAGGCTGGGGCACTTTCCCCTGTGCCCAGCTCCCGAAGGCACTGTGCATCTAGCGGGGTGTCCCTTCAGGCCCAGGGATGCTAATGGCTTCCCTGTTGTTAGTTGTATCAGTCACCTATTGCTGTGTAACAAACCACCCCCAACCTAGTGACTTAAAACAACCACTTACTTGCAGATGATTCTGCGGTTGGGCTGGGCTCCTGCGGGCAGTTTTTCCATGGGTCTCAGGGGATCACCCATGTGGCCACAGTGACAGCTTGACCAGGGTGAAGGGACTCGTCCGCAGCTGGTGCTGACTGTCTGCTGCCGCCCTGCTTCTCTTCCTCTTGGTCTCTCACCCTCCAGTAGGCTAGACCTAAGGTTTCTCCACATGCAGGTCTCAGAGCACCTTCTAACAAGGGTAAGGCTGAAGTTGCAAGGCTTCTAGAAGCCTTGCCTTGGAAACCTCACAGTGCCACTTCTGGCAAATTCTATTGTCCCAAGCCAGTTGCAAGATCAGACCAGATTAAGGAGTGGAAAAACTGAGTCCATCTCTTAATGCAGCAGCCGCAAAGTCATATTGCAAAGGGAACCAGACACTGGGATGGGAAGAGTTTGTGATGAAAACTTGCAATCTGGCACCCTTGTCTTTTCATACTCAAATTCTATGGTTCTCTTAATTTTCCCTACCTATGTAAGTATTCCTTTCATTAAAATCTCTCCTACGGAATCTCTGGAGTGAAGTTCTGCTCCTGCCAGGACCCTGACGGATATACCTTATGATAGTAGCACCATCTCTACTCACGGTCAATTTTCTAGTATTGCTATTGTTGTCCACCTGCTCCACATGTGAAATTTAGACACAGCCCTTGACTTGCTAGAATTTTGATTTGCAGAGTCACATGTGTATCACTTTTCTGTTTGTAGCAGTGGCATTGTATGCTCAACACAGCCCCGTGCAAATGAAGACAAGCTGTCTGTCTCATCAGGAGAAGGTAACACGTTTCAAGCAGGTACGATGGCCCCAACACAGTCTAAGAAGCCCGTGTGTTCAAGCTCTGATTCGCTCCTAACAGCAGCCCCAAGAAGGAGAAACCATCTCATCCCCATTTCACAGAGGAGCAAGTGAAGGCACCGAGGGGTTTATTAACTTGCTTAAATTCACACAACTATTGGGAGCACGGCTGTCAAAATCTTCCCTAAGAAATTTTTCTGTATTTTTCTTTTGCTTATTTGCTTATTTGACATTGGTGATATTTTTTTAACTTGTGAAAAGTCAAGAGTCAAAGAGAATTTAAAAAGTCTGCACGGCATAGAGCACCACATGCAATAAGATGGGCATAATCTGCCTCCCTTTTGTACTATGCAGTTGTGATTGATGGTCACTTTTGCATGCTATGAACCACGTAGGGCACAAGTACGGAGCATGTGTTAAATTTGTCCGTTTGTATTGATTTCTGTAGACAGCTAGGCCTCTGACCTTTGGTCTGAAAGGTGTCCCTGAAAATCAGATGTTGGTTATGTTATTTGCCTTACCACACAGCTACATATCACAACCTGTCACAGCTGCCCCCAGCACCTTTTCGGTACTCCAGTGGGGGTTTGCTTTGATTACATCCCGTGCTCAAGCCCACTGCCACTAGCTTGTCATCGCAGGGCTGCCGATGCTGGTGAAATCGTACTCCCACACACAGGTAAGTTTCTGGGGGCTGGTTAGTAAACCATACTTTTGAGAATGTTCATAACCTCCACTCAGCTGGCTCTCTGCTTAATGTCCAGAATAAGCAAAAACTCTAGAAACATTGTCCTGAGGAAGGGCCACCTTTAGTGGAAGGTGGCTTCTGTCATTGGGAGATAACATGGAGCACTGTGGCAGTTTTCTGGCGATCAGCCCTGCCTCTGGCCTCGCACCCCCTCTAATTGCTTCCCACTGCGGAAAGCAGAGTGATCCTCCTGCAAAACAAAGCAGGCCGCCGTCTCTCCCCGCCTCTACACCACCACACGGTAGTCAGGGTCTCGGGCTCCTCCCTGCAATGGTGCCTTCCTTTCTGACTTATCTCATGCCATCCCCTTCCTGGTGCTCCGGCCACGCTGGCTTCCTCACTGTTGCGAAGATGTGCTGGGCTTTCTCCTGCTCAGGGGTCTGTACCTGCTGTTCCCTCTACCCGGAATGCTCTTCCCTCAGATCTCCGCATGGCTGGCTCCTTTCATCACTTCTCACTTGTAACGCCACCTCTTCAGAGAAGGCCTCTGGGTCTTTCTCTTTCACATCACTCAATCTCATGTTTATCATGCCTCCTATCACTACTCAGTATCTTTCTGATCATTCAGTCATGTACTTTCCTTCCCCCCATGAGCAGACGAGCTCTGTGAGAGCAGCAACGCTCCCTGGGGACCCACAGAGAGGATCCCCAAGTCCAAATCCATCTCCGGGTGGCCAGTCGAGAGTTCTAGCCACAGCACCAGCCTGTGTCTTGAGCAAGTGTTGGCATTTTATTCTCAGTGGCTTTGGAAATCAAATGTCAGCCCACAGCCCCATGACTCAGCAGGCAGCACGTGAGAAGGCCAGCTTGGGGACACAAGGTCCTTGGGTCTTCAGAGAGATAGCAGCACTCCTGGGAACCAGGTGACAGATGAACGCTCAGCATCGAGCTGGAGGACTGGCCCGCCCACTGGAAGCTGACCCTCCCCTGGACCATGTCAACTCATGACATTTCACAAGCAGGGCAATCTCCCAGCCTTTTGAAAGCTGGTATCGGCTAGCTATGGATCTACCACGCAGATAGTGCTCAGGGGATGAAATTAAATTTCTCTTTTCAGAACAAAGGCAAACACACTCCTCTAGCCCATCCTAGGAGCACTGCACTGGGAGGGCCTGCTTCCGTGCCAGGCATTCGAAGCTCACGGACTCTCCTGCCTGCTTCAGTAGTTCCCGGCAAAGAGCAATGGCGTTCTCCTGCTCTGAAATCGAATTGCCTACTCATGGCTGTGAATCCCATCTCCAAAGGCAAAAAAAGAAAATTAAAAAAAAAAAAATTCAGTTGGGGGGGGGTGGAGTTATTGTGGAACCAGCCCAGATGAGCCCATTTAAGTTTTTGACATTTATGCCTTTTGAGGAGACTAATTTAAAAAAGAAAGAAAACACTCCAAGAAGTTCCTGTTTAAAAGAGAAAGATCCATAAATGCAGCTTCTGTCAGTAATGAGAAAATGGAAATCAAGCAAAACAGAAAACTCATTCCCCCAGAATCCTAATGATCTCTAGGATAATGGTGCTGGTCTCTCAAATTAGGGAGTGGACGGTGACAGCCCTGGCTTTTCATATGAGGGTCAGATGGGTTCATGTTTTTTTAATTGGGCTCATTTCTAAGCAATGTGCTTGTCATGATGCCTTAATCCCTTCCCTGTGCCCGGCAAAGATACCTCCTCTCTCCTTGTCTCCCTCAAACAAATGCAGCTTCTCAACAGGAAAATGAGCTTCCCTGTCTTGCAAACAGACTTCTTATCATATGACTGATCCACTGTGGGTGAACTTGCATTGCTCTTGCATAAGAGAGCAATTTCCTGAAGAAGAAAAGGAGGGTATCAAACTGCTTGCTGTTCCTTGTTTTCCATATTAACATCTTCAGCCTCAGTGCCTGAGGACAATGAGAAAGAAGTGACTTCATTTCAGAGGGTGAATATCAATCCTCAGATAGCAGTAGGGTGTTCAGGACAATGTAAGAGGCAGCCAGGTATTCCTGCATGTGTTTTATTTGACAGGACTCACAGGAAGGAGCAAATTCTTTGACAATTTTTAAGCTTCTCCAGGCAAAATGATGCTTTCTGATAAAATCTCCCAACAGGTTAAAGTTCAACAATGATTAACCAGTTATTAATAGACAACTTTGCTATTACAGCAGAATGTAAATTAGTAGGCTTCATTTAGGATGTTTAAAACAAAGAATGAGATCTTAAAAATAATAAAAATAGTAACGAGCATTGGGGATAAAAAAGAAAGAAAGTGTAATTTCTCAAGGGTGTTCAGAGGTGTGAAAAGTGACAGCAGCCATCAGTTAAATAAAGAAGCACCAGCAATTTGGCAGACATTAACCATACTGCAGTCTCAGGGGGCCTCAGACCCATCTTCAGGCTTCTCCTCTGGGTTCTGGCTCCCAGCTTTGTCCTACTCAGAGAGGGCAGTGAGCCCAGCACAGGCCCAGCATGAGACAGCCCTGCTGTCTCACAGCATGAGACGGCCCTCATCATAGGGTGGGCTGCGGGAGGGGCGGGGGGTGGCAATGAAGGTTAGGGCAAGGTCAAAGAAAGAAGAAAGAGGGAGGGAAGGAGAAGGGAAGGAAGAGACTACTATTCTACACTCACTGGTTGATTCAATCTGAGAATACTTGTTGTATGCCCACTATGTGCCAGCTTAGGCTAGACACCAGGAAACACTGGTGAGCAAAGCCAGACCCTGAACCAGCCCTTCTGGAGCTTATGGGAAAGATGACCTTGACCATATGGCATGGTCTGCATGTGTCCATGCCAAAACTCAAGTTGGAATATGGTCCACAATATGGCAGTGTTGAGACAGGGGGCCTAGTGGTAGGTATTTGGATCATGGGGGCAGATGCCTCTCGAATAGATTGATGTCATCTCTCAGGAATTAGTAAGTTCTTGCTCTTGTGGGAATAGATTTGTTCTGGAGAGAGAAGGTTTTTATACAGTGAGCCTGGCCTCTAGTGTGTGTCTATCTGCACACGCTTGCCCACATTTCTGCATCTCTGCCAAGTTGTGACGCAGCACCAGGCCCTCTACAGAAGCTGAGCAGATGCCAGCGCTGTGCTTTTGGACTTCCCAGCCACCAGAATCTTAGGCCAAACAAAATTCTTTTCTTTATAGATTACCCAGCCTCAGGTGTGATGTTAGAGCAACACTAAATAGACTAAAATGTCACATAAACACACAACTAAGTGTAAGATGGTCACTTCGCTGAACACCACCAGAGAGTGTTAGCACATTATCTTGTTGAGTGGGATCAGCCAGGAGACAAGCCTCAGTGTGGCAGGTCAGGACAGCGTCCCTGGGCAGGGGGAGGGTGCCTGCGCTTCCCCAGGGAGCTCTGACTCCGCAGCTCCCCCCACAGTCCAGTCGGCCTCCCTGCAGGGTGGGAGCCCCCGTGCTAGGAAACAGCACCCAGTCTACAGCTCCAGCAAGCGCCTTTCTCCGGGGCCTGTGGAACTGGCCCTTCAAGGCCACTGGGCTGCCTCTTGGGTGGGGTGGTAGGGGTGGGGGCAGGGAAGAAGGGACTTCTCTGCTCCCTGAGAGAGGGAGCTGAAGCAGTCGTGATACCATGGCAATGCTGAACACTCCAGCATGGACTAGTCTAGTTCGCAGGTTAATATTCAGGGAAACAGAAGGGCAACCTGCTCTGAGCTGCTCACAGATCCCTGAAGGCCGGTTCAGATGAGATCAGGCTGGGTGGGTTGAGGCCTGGTGGAAGGGACCTGCTTCCTCGGAGATGGGGAAACTGAGGCTAGTAGGGGGGAAGTGACTAGCCCAAAGTTACCTAGTTTGTCAGCAGCAGGCAACAAATATTTATTGAGTGCCTACCAGATTCCAGGCTCTATTCTACCTGCTAAGGGTAAAGCCTGGAACAAGGGAAGGGTTAACTGGTATAGCAAATTCACAACCTGAACATTAACTCCAGGAGCCACCACAAACACTCTGACGCCAGCAAACGCAGCGACTGCTTTGTCCTCCACGGAACCCGAGCGCCAGACACAATTCTGGCTGCCTTTGAGTAGGCATGGAAACTGAGGCCCAGGGAGGCTCAGGCATTGGCCGGGGTCACACATCCAGTGTGTTGAATGTGTCTAAACTCAGGGCCAGGAGGGGCCTCCACTGTTCTGCCACGTCTCTGCCCCACACTTGGCTGGAGTGACTGCGCGTGGGCAGAGAGAGCTCAGGGAACCTGAACCCAATGGCGCTGGTTCCCTGGGGCTCTGAGAGAGAAGTTGGAAAAGAATACCGGAAACATGGGACTCCAAGGCAGCCAGCCCCATGGCCACAGGAGGCTACTGAGGCATGAAAAGTGTAGTGGGACACAGGGCCTCCTCTGCTGTCAGAAAGATCTAGGTTCAAAGGTGAGCGACTTGACCTCTGAGCCTCGGGTGTCCCATCTGTGCAATGGGGACAATGTGGTGTAAGATTCAGAGTGCCAGTGCCCATGAAGGAGCCTGGTTCCGTGCTGGCTAAGAGTAAGCACTCACCAGCCAGAGCCTTGATGACAGCACGTGTGAAAGGGCATAGAGACCTGGGCAAGGCCTATAATGCAGATTCCTGTTCTCGTGTGTCCCGTAGACACTCTCTTTCTTCTCCCGAAAAAGCAGAGGAGGCCCACTATTGCCCAGGGGTCGAACACAGCCCTCACTTGGCTTCCACTGGTCAGGGGCTAGGACTTATGAAATTTATACAGTGACTGTGGCACTTAGTCCCATCCAGAGAAGATGCCACCACTGTGACCTTTCCAGACTGATTCATAGGGAGTAGAAGTGGTGACACCTCATTTCTGGTGACACTTACAGTTTACACGCCACCATCACGTGTGTTTATTCCCTAATCCCAGGACCTGAGTTTGAGAGCTGAAAGATCAGGGTGGAGGGAGAATTATCTAACCTAGTGGCTACTAAGCCTGGTGCTCATCAAATTCGCTTGCGAGTGTTTACGACACTAACATGAGAGGGGTTCCCTCTTGCATGCACACCGTAGAACTTTCCAGCTGCACCAAATAGCATTCGGTAAAGAGTTCCCCAGGACTCCTCCTTAGAAGACCAGTGTTTCTCAGGTACCTTCCAGAGGGCATCGCGCACGTGTAGGGGAACGCATTCTGTGCAAGCGCGGCCACCCTCTCCACGTGCCAGTCTGCGCCCTGTTCTCACGCATCAGTGCATCTCAGATGTATGTCGATATATCAGGACATGAAGATCCAACACGTTTCTTTATAATGCTGCATTGTATTTTGTTGTATGATATTGGCCCCTCACTGATGGACATGAAGGGACGTTCCAAATATGTGCTAAGTCCAACAAGGTCCCCCAGTACACACATGCTTCTCTTTGTACATAAACTTTGCATAACTTCGTCAGTGTGCTAAAGGACATCAGGGAGGCTTAAAACGACAGGCTCCTGGGTCCTCCCAAAGGTATTCTGATTCTATTGGCCTGAGGTGATGTCCAGGAATCTGAATTTTGAAAAGCACCCCCATAAGTCAAATGGAGCCTCCAGTTTGGAAACTCCTGGTTCATCTTATAAAAGAGAAGCATGTGCCTGGCAGAGCTGGGTGGCCTGTGCCACGGCCTGGACTCCTGGGCCCAGTCTGTTCTCTGGCAGCACCGGGACTGGGGCTCTGCATGGCTATGGCTAGTGTCCTGGGCGCATGGCTGGCCTCTCCGAGGGGCAATGACAATCAAGTGGTGGCCCTGGCACTTGGCTAATTCTGACGTTTTGGTGATCAATAGGCATTATTACCTTTAAAAATCTGCTGAGTGAAAAATATAAATCACGATGGAATGTCTGGGTCAACTCTAGTTCGTTCACTAACCTCATCATGTGAGCAAGTCGCTCACCCTCTCTGGGCCTCAGGCCTGCTGCGGCCTGGGAGGGCCAGCAAGTGCCGAATGAGTGGGCGGAGGGGGACACCTGCGGGAGCTCTCAAAGGCCGTGCAGGCAGCAACGCGGGGCAGAGACGCAGGCGAGGCTTTTACCATCGTGCAAAAGAACAGCCAACACAGAGAAACAAAGGCTGTGTGCTTGAGGATGGCCACAAACCTAGGACGGGGACACGGCCTCTCCGAGAGCCTCTGTGGCTGCTGTGGGCCTGGCTCGGTCTCTATGGGGAGGTCTCCCCCTTGGGGGCCAGGTCCAGTGAGTGAAGTCACTTGGTGGCTTGTTTTCTGCTGTCCTCACTGCTGCTTGGGATGGTGCCCTGGGGGCCCATGTGGGCTGAGCATGTGACACCCTTCCAGACTGAGTCAGGGACCCAGCAGGTGGCACCCGCATAGGGGGCCCAGCTCCATGTGGGATTGGGACTGGGTGCCAGGCCTGGGAAGCAGGAGCCACCTGCCTTTCCTCACAGATGTGCCCCATGGGCCTCCCCTGGGAAGCCCCAGCATTTCACAGGATAACAAGAGCTTAGAGGAGCAGAAGCCAGCTGGGAGGTGGAAGATGGGCCAGGAGTCCCCAGTGAACTATCTTAACTGTAGGGGAAAAAATTGGAACATTTCAAAACCCTTTCTAGAGCTTAATGGTGAAACAAATTTGCTTTTTGTCTGTCAAAACAAAGACAGTGAGTATGTATTCCTTTTTGGAGCCCTAAACTGGGATGTTCCTCTTAAGAGAAAGTAAAAAACTGGAATTCTATGGTTCAGATTTGGCATACAGATGTTTTCTCCCCTCCCTCCCAATTCAGAAAAAATACGGGTTTAGAATCCTTAGTATTTTTGAATCATTGAAGGGTCTGGTGACTGTGGGCCAACTTACACCCCCGGCGGCTGTAGGCAGGACTTTGCAGTGGCTGCCTCTTCTGGATGGGCAAGCCCTCTCCTGTTTGCCCGAGTCCTCACCATCCTCAGTTGTGTCCCATGCAGCCTACAGCCCTCACGCCTATGCTGCTGCTCTAGCTCTGGCCTTCTGTGCCCAACACAAAGCATCAGGCTAAAGAATTAATACACAGCGGTGCCTGGCTCTGCAATGCATTCTGCCACTTCGCCAAAGCAGCGATAGGTCTGCCTTCCTATCACTGCTTCCCACCATCAACTGCTGGCAAAATTAGCTCACCTGAGCAAATCCTGGCTGTAAGTCTGAGCCTCTGCTGTTTCAGGACTATGATTTGAGGAAATTTGCTTGCCATCTCTGAGCCTCTGTTTCCATAGGATTGACAGGAGAATTATATTTTTAAAATTATTATTACAGTTATTATTAATTAGTATGTTCCATGATTTTGTAAGTTGACTGGGTTTGCACCACATGATGTCAGTGGAGGCCATGGAACAGCGGGAGGGTCCGAAATGGCCTCAGTCATTTGGCTGGCAGCTGGGAGCCTTATTTTCCCCCGTGAACCTCCTCACGTGACTGCTTGTGCTTCCTCACAGCATGGCACGGAGGGAGATTCCAAGAGGCAAAGACGGAAGCTACATCTGTCCTAAGGCCCAGCTGCAGAAGTTAGCCTGCGTCACCTCTGTCATATTCTACCAGTCACAACAGGTGTGAGGGCCAGCCCCTAGGCTTCAAGAAGAAAACAAACTGCACCTCTTGATGCAGAAATAGCAACGTCTCCTCACAAAAAGGCATGTGAGGTAGGGGCATTTTGGCAACCACTTTGGACACACCATGTTTCACAGATGAACTTCAACAGTGCCCAATACGCAGGAGAACTGTAGCAATGTTAGTTTTATTCGTTCATCCCACACACATTTATCGAGCATCTATTGTGCTTAAAGTGGCGCTGGGAAGACGGAGTTGGTGGCAGGCATCATGGAACTCACGTTCTGGGAGAGAAACTGGCAAATAAAGCAGCAGTTACAGGACGGCCAAGTAACCGCTTTGCAGGAGCGATGCGCAGGGATTGGCAGCTGCGCCCATGCTCATCCTGGGAGACCTGCTGGCTCTACTGAGAAAGAAAAGTTATTTTTCACAGGGGTGTTAGGCTGGCAGCAAGGTACATGGAGCCACTGAAGGCGGGCTTGGATCGCATGATCTGCCAGGACCTGCCTGCAGATGAAGCCAGCACAGAGGAACACAGAGTCCCCAGACAGAGTCCCCAGACAGAGGTGAGACTCCTAAAAACACCGTTGGGGCTCCTGAGTCCAACTCCGCTTGGCCTTTGCCTTTGGACGTTTTGGTTCTATGTGCCAAGCAAGTTTCTTTTTGCTTGGAGTAATTTGAGTTAAGGTTTTCCTTGCTTTTTACCAAAAAGAATCCTGAGAAACACTCTGTTCTTAAGGCACCTACAGTCTAATGGAGGAGACCTCTGTGCAAGCAAATAATTATGCTTCAGTGTCGTGAGGGAGTGTAAGGCAGAGACGTACGTGGGGTATTACAAAGAGAGGGATTGGGTTAATCTTCTGGGAGGCAGGTAAAGAAGTTCTAGAATGTTTCCCCCGACATACCTATAACTGAGCTGGTGATATTAGCAGACGCTCTGTATGTACCAGTGGAAGAAATGACAGTTTCTGATGACAAAACTAGCAGAGACCAGAAGGTTCCATATCAATTCTTATCCCTTTCTAACTTCCTAAATTCACGAGTCTTAGAATTGGCTGCCCTGAATCCTCGTGACAGTAACAGAATCTCCTTAGCAAAAGCAGAGTCTTTTAATAGACCTCCAGAGGTTAATGGCCTGACATATCTTTGACATTTATTGGATTTTACGAGCTAGTGGATCTGACTCAGAGAGCCGATCAGATGTTCCAAATCGATGGCCCCTTTGGGGTGCGGTCTTCACACAGAGCCATAATGAGGTGACCTTGGACGCCTGAGTCTGGAAAGGACAGAGGGAGGATGTTGGAATGGTAGGAACTGCTAAACTGATCAAGGCCCACACGACACCCTCAGGCACCCTTCCGGCCCCAGGTGTTTGGCCTGTAGATTCTATAATTGCTCACTTCTCCCTTCTCACCTTATAAACATTAGCCTCTTTTTAAAAAAATCCCTTTGCTCATTCAGCAAATATTTGTGGGAGAGTTTCATTATAATGTCACTTAATAAATGAACATTAACTGGCACAGGGGACCCAGAGAAGATTATAACATGTCCCTTGCTCTCTAGCAGCTTAGAGTCTTGTGGGGGAGACTTCTGGACACTCAAATCCCGTTGATACCCCATGCTGGGGCTGGCAGGGCGGCCCATAATGGGAGGAGATGCAGTAGGGATGGGGCAAGCTGACGCCATGGGGTCTTAGGGAAGCCTCCCAAAGCAGAGGGCATTTTTGTTAAGTTCTGAAAGCCAAGTAGGACCAACCAGGCAGGGGAAAAGAAAAGGGCATCCAGGTGGGACACAGGGTATATTATGGAGCTTTTTGAAAAGTAATTGGTAATATCCGTTCAAATTTAAAATATGCACAACATTTAACCCAGAAATTTCCACTTTAAGATGTAGGCCTATAGATACAAAAAACAAACACACACACATGCATACAAATAAATAAGAGTACCTAAAAAGAAAAAAGAAAAATACTCAAAAAACAGAATAAAAACAAGGCCCCAAACCATTAATATCAAAGGCTAGACTGACATTGATATTTATTGTAGTATTGTTCATTGTGGGGGGATAAAAAAAGAAATCATCTGAATATCAATTGATAAGGCACTGGTTAAATAAAATGTGGCATGCCTTGGGCTTCATGGAGCTATGAAAAAGGCCTAGAGGTCTCTCCAGCCACTGGCCTGTAAGAATACGCCTGGGAGACCAGACAAGCCCTATTCTTCAACATCATAGGGTTAAGAGTAAGTCAGTGAGAGTCATAAAAAAGACACATTTAATACTTTTAAGCTTAAACCCTCTGAATATACAATCATTTGCCTAACTTTGGACATAAGGCCTAGGTCTTCTCACAGGGCATTATCTGCTAAGTGGAATTACATGTTACTTTTCTTATACAAACCATTTCTATAATACATTGTCTACAATTTACAGTTCTGTTTTCTTCATGTGGAATGAGAATTTAGAGGCAGTTGTAAAGCAATCTGGGTATAGAATACATCTAGATTTTTATGATTTCCTCCCTTGTGTTAAATTGCAAAATATTGCCATGACTTCCTCCCATCCTGATGAGCACATGCTTTTGCGATGTGATTTTGCTGCTCCTTCTATTAAGAGGTGAAGTCTACGCTCCACTGCTTGAAGCTGGGATGACCTTGTGACTTGCCTTGGCCAACAATGTATCAGCTGTAATGTGGGGCTAGGCTTAAGACTATGCAGTTTTCTGGTTTGTGGCCCTCTTAGAATCATGCACTGAGACCACCACATGAGGAAGCTGGTCTAGCCTACCGAAGGATAAAAGGCAATGAGAAGTAGAACTGAGGCGCTCCAGCTGGCAGCCAGCACCAACTGCCAGATGGATGGGTGAGGCCGTCTTGGACTTTCCAGCCCAGTCAACTCTCCAGCTGAATGCAGCCCTGTGAAAGAGCAACCCATAAAATCATGAGAAATAATAGACCACTATTATTCCAAGCCAATATGTTTGGGGATGGTTTGTTATAAAGCAAAAGATAACTGATATATTCTAGATCTTTACTGTTGTCTTGATAGCAAACGTTTTTAGAAAGCTACATTTAGCAAATCTTTCCTGAGCATTTAACTTAGTATTCATAGAAACAAGATGCTCTTCCTTTTATACTATAATTGCACTGATTTACATATATTTGATGAAATTACAGAATTACAGTTACAAGTATAATAGTATTAACTGTTTTAAGGGCCAACACACCCTGATTTATCTAAGCCCGGAAGTCAGCTGGAGGGAGTGGAGTAGGAACTTACTAGATAGTAGCCTACTGGGACAAAAGCATGTCAGCATTCCATGGGCATCCGGAAGTACATTTACCAGAGGAATGAAGAACATTGGGAAATCCAGTAACTCTGTAATAGGGGTAGGTAAAGACAGTTTTTATCCTATTGCTAAATAAAAAAAGTACAGAAAAATTTATGTGGTGTGACCTGATTTTAGAAAAATAAAGCCAACATATTTATACATGTTTGTTCAAGCACAAAGAAAGATCCAGAAGGTATACACCAGATTGTTATCATTGTTACTTCAGGGAAAAAAGAGGGAAAGGGGAAGTGGGGGGGGAGTGCCATAGTGAAATGGAAAATGTACATGGTATTAAGTAAAAATGAATATATAGGGGATATAAATATAAATACACTATAGTGCTACTATCAATGCATTAAACTTGAATATGATGATGAAGCTAGTATCACCTTGATACCAAAGCTAGGAAAGGGTACAAAAAAAAAAAAGAAAACTACAGACGAATATCCCTTATGAATATAGATGCAAAAATCCTTAATAAAATTCTAGCAAACTGAATTCAGCACCACATCAAAAACAGAATCCACCACAAACAAGTAGGCATCATCCCATGGATGCAAGAATGGTTCAACATACATAAGTTGATAAATGTGGTTTGCCACATAAACAGAAGCAAAAACAAAGATCATAGGATCACTTCAATAGATGCAGAAAAAGCGCTCAACAAAATTCAGCTCCCTTTTATGATAAAAATTCTTAACAAAATAAGCATAGATGGGACATATCTCAAAATTATAAAAGCTACATATATGACAACCCCACAGCCAACATTATACTGAATGGGGAAATGTTAAAAGCATTCCCACTTAGAACTGGAAAAAGACGAGGATGTCCACTGTCACTACTTCTATCCAACATAGTGCTGAAAGTCCTGGCCATAGCAATCAGGCAAGGGAAGGAAATTAAGTGTGTCGAAATGGGGAAAGAGACAGTCAAACTATTACTCTTTGCTGATGATATGATCTTATATCTAGAAAACCCCAAAGATTCTGCCAAGAGACTCCTGGAACTGATAAATAAATTCAGCAAAGTCTCAGATTACAAAATCAATGTACACAAATCAGTAGCATTCCTATACTCCAAGAATAATCAAGCTGAAAATCAAAAAAGACTCAATATCTTTCATAATAGCTACAAAGAAAATAAAATACCTAGGAATACATTTAACCAAGGAAGTGAAAGATCTCTACAAAGAGAACTACAAATCACTGAGGAAGGAAATTGCAGATGATGTAAACAAATGGAAAAACATATCATGCTCATGAATCAGCAGAATCAACATTGTTAAAATGTCCATACTACCCAAAGTGATTTACAGATTCAATGCAATCCCCATCAAAATGTCAATGTCATTTTTCACAGATCTAGAAAAAATAATTCCATGCTTCATTTATAACCAGAAAAGAGCCCAAACAGCTAAAGCAACTTTGAGCAAAAGGAGCAAATCTGGAGGCATCACATTACCAGACTTTAAGCTATACTACAAGGCTATAGTAACCAAAACAGCATGGGACTGGCACGAAAATAGAGATATAAACCAATGGAACACAACAGAGAACCCAGATATAAAACCATCTACATATTGCCATCTGATCTTTGACAAGGTAAACATCAATATCCACTGGGGAAAAGAATCCCTATTCAATAAATGGTCCTAAGAAAATTAGATAGCCACATGTAGAAGACTGAAACAGTCCATATCTCTCACCATTTACAAAAATTAATTCAAGATGGATAACAGTCTTAAAGCTAAGGCATGAAAGCATAAGAACTCTGAAGAAAATGTTGGAAACACTCTTCTAGATATAAGCCCAAGCAAAGAATTTATGGAGAAGACCCCAAGGGCAATCACAGCAACAACAAAAATAAATAAATGGGACTTGATTAAATTAAAAAGCTTCTGCACAGCCAAAGAAACAATCAACAGAGCAAATGGACAACCTACAGATTGGGAGAAAATATTCAAATAAATATCCAACCTACAGATTGGGAGAAAATATTCAAATAAATATCCAATAAAAGACTAATAACCAGAATATACAAAGAACTCAAGCAAATCAGCAAGAAAAAATCTAACACCCCCATTAGAAATTGAGCAAAAGTCACGAACAGAACTTTTTCAAAAGAAGACAGACTAATGGTCAATAAACATATGAAACGTCTCTAATCATCAGGGAAATGCAAATCAAAACCCCAATGAGAATTGCTTTTATCAAAAAGTCCCCTAACAATAGATGTTGACATGGATGCAGAGAGAAACGAACACTTATACACTGTTGGTGGTACTGTAAACTAGTACAACCTCTATGGAAAATAGCATGGGGATTCCTCAAAGAACTAAAAATAGACCTACCATTTGATGCAGTAATCCCACTTCTGGGTATTTACTCAAAGGAAAAGAAAACTTTTCATCAAAAAGACACCTGCACTCGAATGTTTATTGCAACGCAATTCACAATCACAAAGACGTTGAATCAACCCAAGTGCCTATCAATTCATGAGTGGATTAACAAAGTGAGATACACACACACACACACACACACACACACACACACATCATGGGATACTACTCAGCCATGAAAAATGATGGCTTAATCCCTTTTGCAAACATTTGGGTGGAACTAGAGACTATTATCCTAAGTGAAGTATATAAAGAATGGAAAAACAAACATCACATGTACTCACTATTAAATTATAACTAACCAATCAGCTCTCATGTGCACAGATGGAAGTAAAATTCAATGGAAATCAAGCAAGGGGGAGGGGAGAGGAAGGGATGGGTGAAATCATACCTAATGGGAACGGTGATCACTATATGGGTGATGGGCACACTTATACCTTTGACTTAAGCAGTATAAAAGCATAAAAGCAATCCATGTAACCAAAACATTTGTACTCTCATAATTTTCTGAAATTAAAAAAATTTAAAGTTCTAAAAAAAATAATTTAAATATGAACATTGAAGAAAAATGGACAAGTGAAAGATGATGGGATAGTGAACAGTTTTTAGCTTGAATTTTCCTTATTTAGTGGAGCTTTTATAATAAGGAATAGAGGAAAAAAGCTACAGTCTCAGATATGTGCCCTAGCACCTTGTGATTTTTATGCTAACAACATATTATTACAATTACACTGGAAATAGCTGATCTCTGCCCTATATTTGCATATTCACTTATTTGTATATTTTCCATAGCAGGCACCGCTCTCTACCTGGCTTTAGTTTCATAGATTTTTATATTTTGTGCTTTGATTGTAAGGTGCTCGAGCGTAAAAAAATGTTGTCTTACATAATTGGGTAACTTCAAAGTGTCCAGTTATAATGGGTCATCAATAAATGTTTCCTAGGTGAGAAGGGAGAAGAAAGTCTCACTTTGATGGGAGTTGACTAGAAGAGAGATTTAGGAAGTGCAGGGATTTGATCTTCAGAATAGCCTTGAGTGAGTGCATTGGTCAGGGTGCAGCAAATGACAACAGAGCCAGACTCTAACCTGTTTAAGCAATGAGGGAATATATTCTCACATAACTGGACACCCAGAGGGAAGGCAGCAACAGTTCCCAGCATCTCATCCACACTCAAAGTTTCCCAGAGAAAATGTGAAATGGTTTTTTCTGTGTTGCTTTCTTAGAAATAAGGCAACCCTTCTCAGAAGCCCCATCCGACCTCCTGCCAGGTCTCATTGGTCAGATATGGGTCACATGCCCAAGCCTAGACCAGTCACTGGTAAGTGGAAGAAGATTAGCACCATTGGCCTCAACCACCCATGGATCTATACCTGTTCCTATTTGCATGTGACTAGCATGCAGTTTTATCACATGGAATTTACCAGGCAATTCTGATAGCATCTGAAGTGGTTTCTACCCTGTTCAACAAGAGGAGTCCACTGCTCACATGTTTGGATGCTGTAGGAGGGTCAAATGGCTATAAAATTTTCTAAACACTCTCCATTTCTGTAGTTATCTCATTATGCACTGGTAGAAAATAATTTGCAGAGCAGTACCTGCTCAATGGACCACACTTTGAGTAGCACTGGCTTAGACTACTCAGGATCTCTTCCTACACATAAGATGAGGTCAGCTCCCCTGACTCACGTGAAGCTCACAGAAAATCAGGGATTTGTTGGCAAGGCAGGAAGGCAAAAAGGAAGCTGGGCAGACAACCCACAGTGTTCATCACACCATGCTTCAACATTGCTTCTGGGTGTGACCTGCTGAGAGCAAATTTCATTCCATACACAACTTTGAGCACAACTCCACACATGGAGTTGGTGTTTTCACTGCATAAAGCTGCCCCTGGGGTGGAATGAGATAAGATTCCCATTCCCGAGGGGTATCCAAGACTAAACGCAGAGAATCTGGCCACAGCTAGGGGAGGGAGAAGATTGTTCGGGGCATCTGGCCTGCATAAGCTGCGATGGTGCGGGCTATGCTTCAATAACAGGCACCCCCAAATTATCAGTGGCGCGCAGCAACATGGCTCATTTCTCACCCATGGTACGTGTCCCCTGTGCCTTGGCCATGGCTCTGCTCCACGCCTGCCTTACCCAGGGACACAGGATGATAGAGCAGCCTTTATCTGGAATAAGGCTAAGTTTGTGGCAAAGGGAAAAAGAATATAGAAAGCACAAGATGATTCTTAAAGCTTTTCCCCGGAAGTAACACTCTTCGCTGCTCTTGCATTTCATTAGCCATCTCAAGTCAATTGGCCAAGACTGAAGTTAAGGGGACAGGAGGACCAGGGGACATTTTTGAACAGTAGTACACTCTCTTGTGGCCCCACCTTCCGAGCCCAAGTGTCCTCTCTGTGGAGAATAGTCCTCTCCCCGTGTCGTCTAGACTGGGAAGTCTGTCCTGGCTTTTGGCTCCATTGATGTTTGATGTGAGTCTCCTCACAGAATAAGCGCTCTGAGGGGACTTTTCCAGGCAAATCAACACAGAGGTGGGAAGTGGGGCTGGGCTTATGTGGACCCCTTGTGCTCTGAGGCTCTGCTAGATTCCTGCCACACATTGAAAAAACATTCTTACAGGAACCTTCTGAGAACAGGCATAACTTTACAGTAGAGGAAACTGAGGTCGAGGAACAGTTATAACTTGCCCTAACTATTAAAGCTAGAGAAGGTAATGATAATATGATTATTTGTACTGTTGTCAGTATCATTAAAATAGCTGCCTTTTATCAAGAGTCACTCTGGGCCCTGTACTCGTATATACTTTACCAGGATAATCTCATTCAAATTTCACAAAAACAGGATGACAGAAGTATTTTCATTTTATTTATTCTATAGGTGAAGAAATCAAAACTGAGAAAGGTAAAGTTGCCCAACTTTACCTGAGTCCAAAGGGTCTGAGTCCGAAGCAGAACCCAGATCTGCCACAGCCCCGACTCGCCCTCTTGTCCCCGGAGCACACCGTCTGTCGAGGAGGAGGAGGCGTCAGAGCCCTCCCCAGGCCATGTAGGAAGGAAGGAGGAAAGGAGGACAGGCCTCCCTGCCGGGAGAGGACAGCAGAGGGAATGCCCGAGGGGAACCAGAGGCCGGGGCGGGCTGAGGGCCATTTGCAGTGGGGCTCCTTTCAGAGAAGACCCCAACCCTAACCCCATCAGGCCTTCTCTGTGCTATTTCTGTTTCCTGATCTCTTGGCCTCAGGATCCTCCAGCTGAACATATATATGTTGTTTTTCCTGCTTAGAGTCCCGTCTTTTAAAAATAGCACCCCTGTTTTCCTTCAGGGAGCAGCCCCTCCTACTCATGTCCATGTGGGCTGTGTGGTCATCTTGGAGCAGGTGTTGTTATTTTGCACAGAGTCACTTGTGACTCATCTTAGTTGTAGAAATGTCAGGCAAGTAGCACCCACTGCCCTGGGGGAAGGAGAGAATAGGATTTATTTGGGAGCCGATGGCTGTCCCTCTCCAAATCCCACGGCATACAGAGATCAGAGGGCACCAGGGAGGGGGTGGGCAAATTTGCCTAGCAGCCATGTGGTCATTGGTTCTTTGTTTGGGCTGCTCATTTTAGGGGAATTCTCCACCTCATGAGCTTGCATGGAAGGGAGAGACTCTCTCTACTACAAAAGCTGAAACTCACCTCCCAGACTCCCTCGTAGCGGGGAGCTGGCATGTGAGCTAGGCTTTTCCAATCAGACATACCCCCCCCCGACACTAATGTGTGCACTAGTGACACTGAGAAGTGGGGACGGCATGGAATTCATTGTGGCAAGGCTGGTGGCTGTGAGCTGAGCCAGCTTTGCAGAGGCAGTGTCAGCCCTGGATCAGGGTCTGGTGTTGGCGGTGCAGGGGGAGTGTCTCTGCCCAACAAAGGGACAGTTGTGTCTTCAGAGATGGTTCTGAGGGACAGTTTGGGAAGTTGTTCCTGCCTGGGTGACCTCTAAGCCTGGGTCTCTGGCCCTCTCAATGACTCTGGAAGCTACCCAAAAAGCAACCTTAATGAAATTCTTCTGCTTCACTGGCAGGGTTTGGCTGCTGTCACGTGCACAGGGATCATGAACAAAGACAGAGAATGCAAAGCCAGACATGGCAAAAGGATGTGAGACTCCAGGGCTCACGTCACCTGTCTTTGGCTGCAACCTGACCCCTGGAGATGGATCGTTTCTTGCACGACTCTAATGGAGGTAGGGATGGGGCTGGTAGAGAGATGCTGAACATGCTGCTAAATTAGGCAACTGAGGGCTTCAGTGCACCTGTTAAAAAGACAAATGACCTCTTTTGGGTTCCAAGCTGTGGAAAAAGTTATTCTAGTTACTCTTCAATACTTCAATAAATACATCTTCAGCGGTGAAATTCAGGCATGTGTGGTTAGTTGAAGGAGCATGAGGATATGACAATTGGGGACAATGGGGCCCATGCCCCTGCACTAAGGAAAGGATAAATTGATCATCAACTCCACCCACTGCTCCTGGGGCTGAGTGATTTTCTCAACTATGAACTAGACATATGGGTAAACTGGGTCTGGCAGAAGGGCAGGGCAGAGGGGTCCCGGGGTTCAAAGACACCCCCCACCCCAGGGCTCCCTGGCTACATACCCTTCTGTGCCAGCACATGCCACAAAGTCAGGCTTCCAGAAAGCTTTGGGCTTTACAAACACAGGGTCTGGGGAATTCCAGACATTCTGCGAAGCCGCATGGTCAGCATACCCTGTGTTCCCGCTGGGAAAGCCTTCGGAAGGCCCTCCTGGAATTCAGATTATTTGCCCGTAGGTTGTTTTGAAATTTTCAGTGAAGAATTGGGGTCTTAATTCAGAGAAGCTGAGTGTATACATTTAAAATGCCAATGAGCAGAAAGCTGATTATCGATATGCCAAGAGAAAGGCAGGCAACCCACGCATAAATCCTCAGCTCTGAATTTATAGCTGCAGCCAACTTCTGAACTTCAAGTCCTCCCACAAAGCTGAGGTCGGGGTTCTGGCTAGAAAAATGAGGAGGGTTTTTGTTTTCTTTTGTGATGAAATTGTTCGAAAATGGATTGTTCTGATGTTTGCACAACTCTGCGAACAGACTGAAAGACATTCACATGCAACCTTTGGAAGGCTGAATTGTATGCATGTGAACGGTACCTCGGTAAAGGTGCGACCGCGTGACATCGGGGCCTCGAGAGCACAGCGCAGCGTGTGAATTTCAGCTCTTCCACACAGGGCTCGGGGATTTAAACAAGTCACTTACCCTGGCTGAGCCCTGGTGCCTCAATCTCTTACGTGACAAAATGTGACCAATCACAGTCGTGTGACGGAATCGATGCAGACGGCAAACGAGAGTCCATCTGTGACCCTGCCTGACACACGGAACACGCCGGCGAATGTGTGCGCCTGACCACGTCCCTGCTACGCGCCACGCTGGGCACACAAAGACAAATCAGGCTTTGCTTCTGCTTTCAAGGAGGAAGCAGTTAGGGTGGAAGACGGGCAGAGACATTATCGGGTCAGCGGTGCTGTGAGGCAGGGGTGAAGGCCATGCAGTGGGACCAGAATACGGTGGCGAGGAGGGCCAGAGGTCTCAGGAGGACAGAGACTGCTCCCTGGACACAGCTTCCCTGGCCACCAAGTCCCTACTACTGTCTGTCCCGTCACCCTCCTTCGTTTCCTCCTGGCGCCGTCTGAATGTGCCCTCGTTCATTTGCCTGGGTCCTCCATTGACGCCATGTCCTTCTAACCCAGGCTGACAGCTCCATGAGAGCAGGGACCTGGTCTTTCTTGGTCACCACTGTGTCCACAGTGGCCAGAACAGTGTCCTGTGCTTAGTAGACAGTAAGTGTTTGCTGAATGAAAGCAGGCATCGAGAAAGAGGGTAAGTAGGAATTAGCCCAGCGAAGAAGCCAGAAAGGGCATCACAGGCTGACAGCACGCAGCCAGCACTTGCAGCTGCAGGGGTGAGGAGAGGAGATGGTAGAGGGAGTGGCAGGGGGTGAAGGTGGAGACTCCTGGAGGGGCAGCCCCTGGATGACACTTGGCTCTCATGCCAGAGCTCTAACCAGTACAGAGTCCCCCTCTCTGTTGGCTCCAGTCTATGAAAAACCCCCACATATCCCGGCAGGCGTGCTGAGTGCAGCTGGTGCATTTCTATAGCAACCGTCACCATGGCACCAGAGGCCGGATCCTACTTCCGGCTCTGCTGAGGCCCTGAGCTCCTGTCATTCCCCCCACCCCAACGCCCCCACGTATCTTTCATCCTGCATGGTGGAAAGGAGACATGGCTGGGGCACTGCAAAGAGGGCTGTGGCCAGGGTGCAGGGCACAGGGCTAAACATCGCACATGTCACGACAGACACACCTGCCAAAGGTGGACACAGGCTGAACATTCATGAGCTATTCCAATTCGCATCGCTTAGTCAGGTGGGGGAGAGGGGCTAGGTTTGAATATGCAGCAAGTACTGGAGCAGACAGACCTCCATGTGGGCTGGCAGGCAGCGGCTTGGAGCCTGGGCAGCAGGCCCGGCATGCAATGCCAGCACAAGGCCCCCAGGCCTGTGGCTGCTCGGAGCCTCACTCTTCCATTCTATAAAATGGGAAGGGTAAACACTGATGCTATCAACCCATTTCAGATATCAAAAAAATGAGGACAGGGCCTTGTACTTGGTGTTTGATAAATATTTAGTGAGTGAATTAACAAATAATATATTACAAAAAAGTAACATCACCTCTTAGTCAACAAAGCTACGAGGCCCAGTCCCCTTCTCTCCTCCCTGCCCCATATTCTGTTCAGACCACACTCTGGTCCACTGCATCAGCTTCAGTTCCTCTCATCCTTTCTGCATGGGGTCAGAAGGCCTCTCCCCTTGGCGACCAGGTAGCCGAGAGATCACTTGGTCCCAAGTCACAGACCTGAGTTCTAATCTGACTTCTGGGAGGTGTGGCCGTGTGACCCTGGGCAACTTGAGTCATTTCTCTGAGCCCCAGTTGCACAACTGCCTGCTTCTATTGAGATCCCTTTAGTTGCAAGACTTGGAAACCCAAGCAGGCTGGCCCTAGCCCAAGGGAGGGGTGAGGTGAGGGTTGCGAGATTCAGCAAATAAAAATACAGGATGCCCCGTTTGAATTTCAGAGTATAGGTATATACCAAACATTGCACCAGCATACTTGTACAAAAAAATACTCATGATTAGAAATTCAGATTTAACTGGGCAACAAGTTTTCTCTGGCAACCCTAGATGGGCGGATACTTACTAACTCACGAAATGATCTGGACCCAGGAGCTCAAGTAACACAATGAGGATTCTCTCTCTCTCCCCGACTCCCGTCTCTGAGCTTTGCTTTCTGCAGCCTCAACGAGGCTTATTCCTTGCCGGGACAAAATTAGCCATCAGGGTTGTCCAGGAGACATCCCCCCCAGCCCGCTCCGTGCCAGCCCAGCCCTGCCCCAGGGTGGCCCCTGCCTACCTCACTGCGGCAGTGTTTGTGCAGCTCTGCAGAGGCCGCCTTGGACTGGCCGTCAGAAGCCAGTTCTCACACCTGCACCCCTCCAGCTCCGGCTCTCAGCTTCCTAATCTGTGGGATTGGAAGACTGAAACAGACAAAGTTGCAAACTCAAACACCACTGGGGTTTGTGCTAGGACTTTAAAGAAATGGGGTCTCAGAGTCAGTGGCCTCGTCTAGAGGGAGCAGGGGCAGCTCAGCTCTTATCCTTTGCTGGCAGGCAGGAGAGCAGGCCTAGGACTGCCAAAGAACAAGAAACTTGGATATTTATGAGAAAATCTCTCGATTTTGAGTGGTGATTCCACACTGCAATCCAGGGCAGGACTTCTCCAAGGTTTTGCTGGGAACCACCTGCACTGGAATGCTTGAGGGGCCGTTTAAAACGCAGATTCTCTAGCCCCAACCAGAACCTCTGGAGCAGCACCCAGGAATCTGCATTTTAGAAGGCGCCCTCAGATGAGGTCTATGCACGCTGCGATGTGAGAACTGCAATCCTAGGCTTCCCCTTGCAGTAGGGTCTCACCCTCCATTTGCACCCATTACACTGGGACTGGGAGCACCTGGATGACATTTGGCATTTCTCCCTTTGGCATTTCTCCCCAACCACCCTACCCCCAGCTCCCCACAACCTCAGAGCTTAGCAGGCGAGGGGACCAGAGCTTTGTGGGGCAGGAGCACCTGCCACTGGCCACCACTGTGCCAGCTGTCTCTGCACAACCTGAAGGGAAGGGGCTGTGCTCCCCATTTCACAGAGGAGGAGCCTGAGGCTCCAAGAGGGGAGGTGACTTGCCCAAAGTCGCCAAGCTGTTTGTGGAGGAGCTGGGGTTCAAACCCCAGTCTGTGCAGCCGCAGAGCCCCCTGGGGAGCTCTCCACCCAGCCAACTGCCTCCGCCCAGTGGAAAGGGGAGACAGGTGACCGCCACGCTGACAGCAGACCGCTGGTCCTGAGCTGCTCCCTCCTGCTGCATCCAGCGGAGCGGCTGGCCCTCCGTGAGGGGGGAGGAGGATGCACAGGGTCCTGAGGGAGGGGGGAGGGGAGCGATTTGATGAGAGTGGACAGCTCCTGGGGACAGGACAAGAGCCACGGCCACCACCGCTGACATCAGCTCTGATGCATTCCCACCTCCCGCGAGGAGCCCACAGCACCTCGGCCGCGCAGCCCCCACACCCCGCCCAGCAGGCTTAGCTTGAGCTCAGCATCACAGCTGCAAGGTCTTAAGTCACTGGAGCCCCTGCCATCGGCAGCTGGGGGTCCCTTTGCTCTGTGCTGCGGTTTCCATCTCTCTGACTATATTTGGGTCAATCCGTGCACACACACGCCATCTGGCCACGGTTTAGTGAGGTGCAGATTCAGGGTGAACATGCACTGAGTACCTACTGTATGCTCTGCTCTGTTCAGGGCTCACATGACTGGAACTTGGTGTGCGCTGTTCTCATGGAATCGAAAAGGCTTACTGCCCCAACGTGCCGGTGCCAGGGGACTAGAGCGGGAAAGAGGTGACCTTCACCCGGGGAGGATTCGGGGCAAACCCTGAGAAGGAGGTAGCCCTGGAGCTGGATGGGAAAGGGGTGTCAGATCTGCGCCACCCAGAGACGACAGGTCAAGGCATCCTCTGTGACGTACACTGTGAGGCAAAGGAAGGGAGCCGCTTCTAGTGAGTCCCGCTAGTTCTCTGTCCCTACACGTCCTGTCTGTCCCCTGTAAGCCTCACTCTTGCCGAACCTCCGTCGTGGCCGTAAACCCCTCCTGGTGCCTGCCACATTCACACAAACCTGCGCTCTTATTTATTTCGCCATTTTCTTTAAGCCAACTCGTCAATTTTTGTTTTGTAAAATTGATGTGAAGAAGAATCTTTGTCTCACAGCAGTAATTGGAAAACAGGTTGCACCTGCTATATATAGACAGTCTCCATGAAAATAAGAAGGCTGCGAGCAAAACGATGCCACTGAAAGGCAGCCAGGTCCTCCGCCCCAGGGAGACGCTGAGCGCACAGCCTGTGCTCTGTCCGGCGGAGAAAATCACACGTGCAAGAGGCGTTAGTGACACCCCAGGGCCAGCCTGAGAAGGATGGGGAGAGGACTAAAATAACAGAAATACTTTCTTAAATGTCTTATCTGTCTCCCCCCTAAAAAAAACCCTAGATACTATGAGCATCCTCCCACTAAGTCCCAGCCAAAACCTGAGACCAACCCCCAACTACGTGTGTGGTTTCCTACACACTATCAGTGACAGGACTGTGATCTTTGGAGACCTTACGCTCCATGACTTGCAGTTATCTAGGGGCTGCCATGGTGGATGATCATTTTGCATAATAGTAATGACAGCAAGCTCTACAATGACAGCAGCAACCACCAGAGCAGCCAACACTTAGAGAGTTCTTAATAGATGCCAGGCACTGCTCTGGGCATTTACCTGTATTAAATTATTTAATCATCACAAAAATATTAATGATGATGTTGCCATTATTGTTTCCATTTTACAGATGAGTGAAAACTGAGGCGCAACATGGTTAAATGCCTGACCAAGAGCAATTCTATCCTTTGTATAGACTGGATTACCGCACACTATCTCGTTTATTTAGCGATTCTTTCTGCAAACATTCATTCAACTGATATGCATTGAGTGCCCTCTATGTTTCCTTTATTTCAGTAAAATAATACTTACTGCCTTTGAAAATGAAACTTGAAGCTTCTGCTATTTCCAGCTTCCCGCATGCTTTGACTCAAATCCCTCTCTCCCTGCATCCTCAGATACCTTCCAATGGCCTTGTGTGGGCTCCGCCATGGCGCGCCACCCAGATCCCTCACAGGGCCCCAGGCCCTGGGACCTGGAATCCTCTGCGTTCCAGGAGTGTTCGTTGCCGATGGCCCTCGCAGAGTCCTTCTCTGTGGTTTGCAAGAGGCTGAAGAGACCTGTGTGGCCTTAGGTTCTGGCCCTGCCCAAGAGGCAGACAGTGACCAGGGACTGATCATTGGGGAGGAAAAACACTGAGACCCTTTGCTTCTGTTTATGCCAACTCCGCAGGCCGCCCAGCTGCGGAGCTCTCCGTGGGGGGGGGGGGGGGGGGGGCTGAGGCCTCGGTCACAGCTGCATCATGGCCCAACTGCCCTCCCCCCATCCCCCCACCACCACAGGCATGCTTCCCGAGCCCACGCCCCAAAACACCGTCCGTCTCAGAATCTGCTTCCCAGGAAACTCAACCTAAGATGCCTCCCTAAGGCTCTCGCCTCCCCTGCAGCCCCTTCCCGACTGAGACCCAGGCAGTGGAAGACTGGGCGCATCAAACCCTCACACAGGGCCTTGGTGGCACCAAACCCCAGGGTTACCTCAACCTCCAGAAGCCCTGAAAGCCCTGAAAGTTGTTGGGTTTCTTTGTTTATATGTTTTCCTGCATTAGCTAATGAGCTCTTTTCCCAGTCCCCATTACTGTTTCCTCAAATGTATTGTGGCCCCAGCTCTAATGACAGGCAGCCACTCAGCCCGGCCAGGAAGATGTTCGCCTTCAGGCCCGCAGGGATCAGTGGGGAAGGAGAGAGGAAGGAGAGGGGAGATTGGATTACGGGGTGTCAGGGAAGGGTCACTGCTCCCCCACCCCTTTCTGCTTTGGAGCCAGGAGAGAGATAAGCACCCCTCCTGTAGGCAGCAGAGGAAGGCCCACAGGGTGAGGGGGCCACCTTTGCTCTACTCTGAAATGGCCCATTTTTAAAAAGAGCCTCCATCTGCCCCAGACTTGACCCTAATATTTCTTAAATTTAATTGCAAATTACTGTCTCAGCAATTCCGTGGGCTTCCCAATCTGGCCTAAACCCAGCAATAAAGGCAGGAAACAAATGGAATTAGACCCTGCAGTCTGCAGGATCAATTTTGGACGTGGATGTGAGGGCGCAGGGGTGACCCTACTTAGCGTGAAGCAGGCAGCAGAACTCAGCTTAAAGGAACTCCAGGGTGGCCAAGTCCAGTCCCTGCTTAGAGTCATGGGAGGACCAGGCAATCCAGACACTGTCCTTCTAAGAACAGAGAACCAGAATGGCATTAGGACTATGCAGCCAGGCGTGTCATCAGCCCAAAGGCCTGAACACCACACCTGTTTAGTGAGCACCTACTATGTGCCAGGCCATAAGCTAGGCCAGCAGCTCTCCAGCTCTCAGGGCTCAGGACCCCTTTACAATTAAAAATTACCAAAGACTCCAAAGAGCTTCTTGCTTCCATATGAGAAATTAAAACTTAAGAATTACACAAATGTTGATTTATACAGTGATTTAAAAATAACAATAACAAATCCATTACATGTTGCCATATAACACATTTTTATGAAAATAAACTATATTGTACACAATGAAGACATTTAATAAAAAGTGTAGCATTGTGATACATATTTACAAATCCCTTTAATGTTGGACTTAATCAAAGACAGACAAATCCTTGTGTCTGCTTCTATGTTCACGTTGGTCCAATATCTTGTCTGGTTAACATGGATAAAGAAAGCCTGGCCTTACACAGGTATGTAGTTGGAAAAAGGAGAAGTATTTCAATAGCCTTTTGAGATAAATTATGGATATTCTTCTTTCATACTACATCAAAACTGACAAGTGATTAAGGATAGTTGCAGCATAAAATCTGAAACCATGTTAATGAACCTTATTCTGTCACATTAAAGTGCATTGGTCTGTCTTGCCCAGGGGTGGGGAACCTGCAGCCTTAAGGCCACATGTGTCCTCCTATGTCTTTAAATGTGGCCTTTTGACTAAATACAAATTTTACAGAACAAATCTTTTTTACTTTTATTAATACATTTTGGTTCATCTTTTACATTTTATTTTATTTTTAAAATGAATGTATTTAAAATACCAAAGAATGAAATAAGTTTCAACAAAATAATCCTCCCAGATTGACCGGCGCAATTAGAACATTAGTAACCATGAGGGCTAATTGACGGTTGCTACACTCATGATTTAGTTCTAAGTTCCCCCACCTGACCGGTGCCACTGCCACACGAGGCTGGTTGGTGAGAGTTTATAGGGGTGGAGTACACCAGTCTGTTATCAGCTTTTGACAAGGGTGCACTGTGTTTCTGTTTGAAGTAGGATTTGTGAGTAGTTGCACAGCTCAACAGTATTTTTTAATTCTGTCTCCTTAACAGCCCATCACGTTGAAGAAGACCAAGAGAACACTGAAGGAAGAAAACAGATTTTTCAATGAGGATTGGGAATTGCGATGTTATCTTGTTTCTGCTAAAGATAAGATGATTTGCTTGCTTTATGATATCGCAATATCAACGTTAAAGATATTCAGTGCTTATCAGCATTATAACACTCGTAAGGATCACAGTATTTTAAATTAGAGGGAGAGATGTGAAAGGTTGTACTGCAGAAATTAAAAGATGAAAAGCAAAAGTAAAAACAATTATTTCAAGCAGCAATAAGAAATAGAAATAATGTCATTGAAGCAACTTATAAAGTAGCTAAAGCAGTGGGGTGGGGGATGGGGGAGGAGAGGATGGGTGAAATCATACCTAATGGGTACAATGTACTATCTGGGTGATGGGCACACTTATAATTTTGACTCAAGCAGTACAAAAGTAATCCATATAGCCAAAACATTTGTACCCCTGTAATATTCTGAAATAAAAATAAATAAATAAATAAATAAATAAATAAATAATGAGAAAAAGTAGCTAATATACTCAGGAAAGAAGGGAAGCGTTTCAGTGGTGTAGAAATTGTGAAAGAATGCATTGTCGAAGTCGTAGGATGCTTAGACCCTGATAATGTTTCAAAGTACAAACAACTGCCTCTTTCAAGGAGAACCATAACTGATCGGCAGCATGAATTAGCCTTCAACTTAACAGAACAATTTCATGAAATACTTCAAAAGGAAAATATATATTATTCAATTAAGCAGACACGACAAAGTCATTAAAAGGTGAATTAATTATAAGATTGACAAATAGTTTTCATTTTTGAAATTATTAAGTACATAGGAGTTAGATTTTTACAAAATAACATACATTTTAAAGTATATCTAATTGAAATTTCTTGAATGCAGACTTACTTGATTACAGCTAAATTAATGCAGCCTTCCAACATGAAAAGGTTCCCCACCCATGGTCTTGCCCTTTATTTTTTTTGTTTTTTGTTTTTTGTTCTTTGTTTTGAGACAGAGTCTCACTTTGTTGCCCAGGCTAGAGTGAGTGCCATGGCATCAGCCTAGCTCACAACAACCTCAATCTCCTGGGCTCAAGCAATCCTACTGCCTCAGCCTCCCGAGTAGCTGGGACTACAGGGATGAGCCACCATGCCTGGCTAATTTTTTGCATATATGTGTGTGTGTGTGTGTATATATATATATATATTTGTATATATATTTTGTATATATATTAGTTGATCAATTAATTTCTTTCTATTTTTAGTAGAGACAGGGTCTCGCTCAGACTGGTTTTGAACTCCTGACCTCGAGCAATCCGCCCGCCTCAGCCTCCAAGAGTGCTAGGATTACAGGCATGAAGTTCTTGCCCTTTGAATGGACCTCTTACCCAGACTTGGTTTGATAATATCGTACATTGTTCATTTGGAAACTATTGCTTCACTGGCTCATACAAATCTTTCAAATATTGACACATGTCATTATACAGTATCAAAAAATCTTATGTGTCAATATTACCACAGATCTCATCCGAGAAGTGTAATGGGAAGTTGCCAAGCTCACAGTGGCAGATAAGATTTTCCAAACTTCTAATTTTCACTTAGCTTGAATTTTATCATTGGCAACAAATATTGTCAATTGCTTTCCTCGAACTGACAGGTTCATTTTGTTCCTTTTTGGGAAAACATCTGTTAAATACCCAAATCTGAATAATCACAATTTGTCACTTCTTTCCAATAAAAATGATGTTCCATGAAAAAAGTGGCTATTTCAGCTCAAATTCAAATAATCACACGTGTGCTTCTCCTAGACATCACCTTCAACCACTGTGCTTTGGTGGCAGAAGTGCTTTATGCTTACTTTCCATTTTTCCACACAGATTATTAAAAATGACATGTACTCAAGGGTTGAGATTTTTAAAGATTTAAAATTTTAATGCTCCATTAAGAACATTCTTAAGTGAAATTGGTATGCATTTTAATGCCAGTGTGTGGCAGAGAAGAATACAATGACTACTTGTACACTTTGGTGCTACTCCCTTGATCGGTACTAAGGTACCAGCAGTTTCTCCAGCACCAGTGCAAATTACAACACAGTGAAAGAGGCAAATAACATCCCAGAGTTACTGTGCAAATGGTTTTGACCTGGAGGATCCCCTGCAAGGGTCTGGGGAGGGGGCTGCCCACAGTTCTGCACACCACACTTGGAGAACTGCTAAGTGAGGGGAGCATCGCAGTTTCTGTGCCTCCAGAAACCCCTAGTCTGGCTGAGAAGGTAGCCCATAACAGACATAATTACCATAGATGTGATGGGGCCAGGCTCGAGGCATGGCCTACAGAGTGACTTGCTTCATACTGGCAAAGGTTTCACGGTGTAGGAAACTTCTGAAATGGGTCTTGAAGATTGCATAGGAGTTCGTGCAGAAAGATGAGGCGGATCTCTATATTTCCAGTTTCAGAAGGACAGATTCTAGGAAAGCAAGACCTTTTTTTGGAAACAAGTACCAAAAGAATGAAATTAGAGAGTTCCTATTATTAATAAATGATATGATATTGGCCACCATCTGGAGTACCTACCACATACCTCACACTTTACATATACGTCATATTTATTTCTCTCCAGAAACCTATGCAATGCATGTAATTATGCTCTTTGTTCACAGAAGCTGGGTAACTCTCAAGGACACAACAAATCCATGAGGAAAATCAAGGTCAACACCAGAAGTGCCTGGCTCCAAAGCCCGTTTTTGTTCTGTCTACTTCCCTCCCCAGGCCAGGAGGGAGAGCAGCATGCCGGCCACACGCTGCTTCAAACCTTCATCATTTCCTGCTGGCGACCAAATGAAGCCCAGGCCCCTCCACTTGGCATTCAGGGCTTCCCATCGCAGCCCCACTCCCTGTTGCAGCCCTGCCCTCTGTGGGTGCCCAGTCTGGCCACACTGAACTCTGTCCTGCTGTCCACATTTGCTTCGTGCCCTTGCTGGAGCCGCGTCCTCCGCCGGGAGTCCTCCCCCTTTCTCCCTCCATCTGGGTTCATTGTTCAAATCCTACCAATCTTTTCAGGCTTGGACAGAACCTTCGTCCCCATCCTCTCCCCACGTCTCCTCAGCATCACTACCTGCATTGAGGTGAGGTCATGTGTCATGTCTGCCAGCAGCTGGCGACCAACTTATTTATCCCCAACCCACGGAGCCCGGCTGTGGGCTCTTTGATTGCTGGGCCCACGTGAATATCACCTCTTGGTTCTTGCTCTTGCACTTTGAGCCTCAGTTTTCCCCTCTGTAAAATGGGAATGCTAGCACCCCACCTCATAAGGTTGAGGTGACGATTAAATCCACTAAATTGTGTGCTTAGAAAACTGCCAGGCCCACAGTGAACACGCAATCAGAGTGAGCTGCTTTCATTCTTATTATTATTGTTAAATGTAACTGGGGGAGGACGAGCGTATTCCTGCCCCACACCAGTTTCCTGGCACACTTCGTCATAACAAGCACAGGCTCTATGAGCACTGCTCATTTTAATCCTGCCGAGAGCATGAGGATATGTTCACATACGTGTTCCTTTGGTTTTCCTGCAAGGGGTTCTATTCCTGGGGGCTGATTCCAGTCCGGTCCCTCTGTTCCGTTCCTTATGTCTAACATGGACCTAAGAAATGTGAAAATACGGCCGGGAGCGGTGGCTCACGCCTGTAATCCTAGCACTCTGGGAGGCCGAGGCGGGCAGATTGCTCAAGGTCAGGAGTTCAAAACCAGCCTGAGCGAGACCCCATCTCTACTATAAAAATAGAAAGAAATTAATTGGCCAACTAATATATATATATATAAAAAAAATTAGCCGGGCATGGTGGCACATGCCTATAGTCCCAGCTACTCGGGAGGCTGAGGCAGGAGGATTGCTTGAGCCCAGGAGTCTGAGGTTGCTGTGAGCTAGGCTGACGCCGTGGCACTCACTCTACCCTGGGCAACAAAGCAAGACTCTGTCTCAAAAAAAAAAAAAAAAAACAAATAACAGAAATGTGAAAATACCTGAACCAGGCCCTGCAGCTGAGTCCTGGGGACAGCCCAGGGCACTTGGAGCCCTGATTAAAAATGTAGCAGTGTCGCCACCCTATCAACCAAGTCTCCTTTTCCATTTCCAATTTCACACACCTAGCCTCCACGGGCTCCTTAGATTGAGGTATCCCATTCAATCCTACTGGGCTCCTGAAAACAGAAAGACAATCGGCACATTAAACTTTTATCTCTGCGGCTGTCACTCTAAAAGGCAGACCAGGCAAGCTCTCCTGTCCCCCGGCTCTGACCTGCTTGAAGCAGGCTGATGTATCATTGCCAGTGTATGGGGTTTGTTTTTAAGTTAGCAAACAAAGCGACCCAGAATGCCAGCTGCCCCAGGCTTGATTACTCTGTTCTTGATACGTGACTAGCTCTTGGCAGTGTGTGAATTCTAGGGAGGACAGGATGTGTTGTGTGGGTTCCAAAAGGCAACCCAAGAAAATCAGTCACTTTGGGGCTCCCAGGTCCTATTTCCAAATACGCTTCCTGCCTACAGGTACCTTTATTAGTGATGGCAAACTCCATGTAAAGACTTGGTAGAGACGATTCATCATTTCCAACTTGTTCTGTCATCTTTCTAAGGTTGGTACAAAGGTCTTGCCCAGTGCCACAAAGAGGTCCAATATCTGTGGCCATGGTGGCGATGCTAGCACCTTCTCCACACCAGCCACTGGGTTCAACACTTCCCGTGCACCGTCTGGTTTCATGCCAAGCACAGCCCTCCAGGAGACTCTGGGTATCTCTGTTTGTAGATGAGGAGACCACCCCACAGAGAGGAGAGGTTGCTTGTCCAAAAGACACCTCTCCTGGAACCCAGGAACCAGAGACCAAGCCAGCACGATCTGATTCCAGGTGTGAACGCTTTCACCTCCTGCCTCACTGGCCGGTGTTCTTCGCCATTGTGCTCAGTTGATACCAACTGAGGAAAACTGAGAACCAGTATTTCCAGGATGCCTCTATCTGCATGGCCTTATTTAACCCTGAAAGCAGCCCCGTGAGGGAGGATTGTCACCCCCAGTCATGGGAGAGGACTTGGACACTCTGCTCAACTTGTCGATTGACTCATGAGTCTTGAGTAGGGCTAGGAGCCAGACTCAGGTCAGTGTGATGTCAAAGTGCACGGCCCTTCTGTCATGGGCATGGCTCTGCCAACGTCCCCAGGACATTTGGGCCTCCCTGGAGTGCCGAAGAAGACTCCAGCACGATGAGCAAGGTTGAGAGGCCCAGTCGGCTTCAGTGAGAGGAAAGGTGTGACACCAAAGCCAGCTGGGGTCGGGGGCTGCCAGGAAGGGGGAGAGTGGTGGGAAACCAGAAGGCTGGTCCCTACAGGGTTAGGGACAGGGAATTTAGGGGGGAGGGGCAGTTTGGTGCTATGACCATGTCTGTACTCCCTTCATCAGAATCAGAAATGCCTAGCCCTCCAATTCCAGATCTTTCCAAATTTCATTGCATTTCATTTTGTTAAGCCCCACACTGTGTATGGAGCCTCTGTCCAACCCACATGGAGCCCAGGCTTGTAGCGCTCAGGTCCTGTGTTCTCAGTTCCTTGCCGCTGCGCACATTCTCGCACTGGGGTCTGTCTCGAGTGTCTTGAGACAGAAAGTTCCTGTTAGACAGGAGGTTCTCACTGAGATAGGAAGGACATTGCCCTGTTCATCCCTGTTTTACTCATCACGGAACCCAGAAGACTGGAGAAGATTAATACATGCCCAGGTGAATACTCGGGGTATCGAATTGTTCCCATTTTTACAAAAAAACAGAGGCGACGGGAATGCCTATAAATTAGGTCAGCAGCTCTGGGTCACCTGATTTTCTTCTGACATTGCATCCCCTGATCACTACTGCAGCCCAAATCAAAGCCAAATATACGTGGATTGATTTTAAAAGGAGGAGAAGGAGGAGAGGAAAGCGAGGGAGAGAGGAAAAGGGAAGAAGAGGAGGAAGATGGGTGGGAGAATTGGGAGGAGGGAGGGGCTGAGGATGGGGTTGGGGGAGGAGGATTTTGCCCTGGTGTGGGACACAGCTGAAGTGGGTACAAAATCACACTGGAGACAGAAATAGCACTCTTTCCAGAAACATGAGTTCTGCGTTTCCTATTCTGAAAGGAGACTGCGCACAAACCTCCTCTTCTGGGCCTGCCCCACCCAGACGTAGGCATAACTGACTTCATCAAGTGTGAGAGCCTCACTCACTGGAGGATGAACCACCTTGGAAGCTCGGCCAGGTTCATCTCGACAGAAATCTGGAGACAAGGTCAAGTCTCGAAACAAAGCAAAATAGACGGCCCAGGAATTGGCAGCCGGGCTGTCCCTCCCTGCAAGTGTGGCAGCCGCTGGGAGGGGCCTTCCTGCGTGCAGGTGGGAGCGCTTTACCTCCAGGTAACAGTGAACACCCAGGGTGCTCGTGCCTGGGCCCCCAGGGCCCTCCACGGGGCCCGACACAGGCGACGCTCCACTAACGTGTCATCTGCTCCCCCGTGTTTACACACGCGGTCAACGGATCATTAAGAACTTTCGTTAACGTCAGGATTTGCCGGCTAATCTCAATGCTAGCCAGACCTCGGACTTTCTCTACAGCCTAATTCGCATATTTATTTATTTTGGCACAGACTGTGAATGATGGAATTCGTTTGTGACGCAGGCGTTGTGGGCATTTATAAGCACCCTTCAAAACGGCCTCGTGACTCTGCTCTTACCTGAGCCGTTCATACCTGTGCTGTTGAATCGAGCTTGCCCACACCCGGATCTGAAACGTATGCCACATGCTTTGTTCTTGTCTTTTCTCTCACTTGTCGTGGTTCAGAATTATGTATTTGTAGGTTTGTTTTGTGTCTGTTCATCCTCCTAGAAACACTGCCGTCCATGAGGACCGAATCATTTCTATTTCATTCACCATGTAGGCCCCCATGTTTGGACACTAATATAATGGCACCGATACAATGGGTGGCACCTGGTAGGTGCTTGATGAACATTTATTGAATGAACGAATGGATGGATGAGGCTGGATTAAATGCCTCTGAACTTCCTGGCTCCCTTTCAAGAATCTCGGGCTCCGTAACACAGGCCCTTGGCTGCCTGACCCCGGGTGGCAGTGCTTTGTCACTTGCTGGTCTGCTCACATGGTCTTAGGACCCCAGATACTGCCTTTAAGTGGCTGCAGGGTCTCTGTCTGGCCAGAGTGGACTGGGTGCTGCTTGGTCGTGAGAGTGAGCCCGGCCTGGAGGTCTGGAGGGTGAGCCCCCGCGGTGCCCTCCTGATGACTGCCCAGGTCAGTCCAGCGTGGGACGGGCATCTGCGCCCCCAGCAGGGCCTGCAGCAGCACCAGCGAGTGCTCCCCACTGTGGGGCAGCAGCAAGGCTGTTCTCCCAGGCAGGTGTGGCCTGGAGGTGAGGAGGCACGCACTCGAGCAGGTGGGCCCACATGATAGTGCTGCGTCTGCTAGCACAACATCACCATCCTGAAAGACCTGCCCTTTCACGCAGCGTCATGGTGGGTGCAGGGGCCAGAGGGGGCCGGAGACATCCTCTGGGGAGACGTTGGTGAGAACAAACCATGCCCAGCATATGTTCTGATCTCCAGCCGCAATCCTCCCAGCGCTATGAAATCACTCCTCCACTGCCTTCCCGGAACCCTCAGGGTACAGCCCGAGCTCCTGCAGGGCCTCCGCTGACCTCGGCTGCCACCCCACCCCACTGCCCATCCACTGTGGCCACACTGGCCCCAGCTGCCCTCGGACAGGCGAGGCTTGCTGCCCCCTCCAAGCCCATGCTATTGTTCCCTCCCTTTGGACCCTCTTCCTACAGGTCTGAGTGTGGCCGGCTCCCTCTTATTGTTAGGTCTCAGCTCAAACGCCACCTCCCAAGAGAAGCCTTTCTTTTTGCCTGTCTGTACCCCAAATGATCTGGATCTTGATTTGTGTGTTTGCTCATTTGCCACTTGCCCTTAAGTTCCAAGTCCTGAGGCTGTGCTGCCTTTGCCTCGCTCTTCTTGTCCCAACCCCTAGCATAGGCATGTGCATAGAAGGCGCTGGATAAACATTCATATGAATGAAGGAGCAAACGCTCAGCGAAAGAGTGAGGGCCAACACGGCTTCCCCAGACCATTCGATACCAGCAAGGAGAGCAATTCTGAGATGCACAGGGGACTGAGCACTGACTATATGACAAGCACTTTACATGCAAGACTTCGTGTAATCTGCTAGCCACCTTTGGAGCAGTCACCATGGCGATTCCCATTTTACTGATAAGGAGGCAGACTCAGGCATTTAGGCACCTTGTTCAAGGTCTCTAGGCTAAGAAGTCACCGAGCTGTGG
This sequence comes from Mirza zaza, assembly GCA_008750895.1. Taxonomy (NCBI): domain Eukaryota; kingdom Metazoa; phylum Chordata; class Mammalia; order Primates; family Cheirogaleidae; genus Mirza; species Mirza zaza. Next base: position 77,361 of record VSMD01073892.1, read on the forward strand.
CTCCAGCCTCACTCTGCCCACCCCTGGGGACTGAGGGCTCAAATGTCGCTGTCTCCCCCTTCTGCGTCTCTTGCACGTAAGTCTGTGCTCAGACAGGGCAAAGGCAGAAAAAGACCTTTGTGAATGCCATCATTCCTATTCCTAAATCAAGTATCTGCTGGTCCCTGGCTCTGTGTGGGTCCCTCGGCCAAGGGCCGAGACACAGACAGCAACAAGCCTAAGCCCTCCTGCCGCTCAGGGACCCATGTCACGGTGAGCCACACCACAATGGTCTTCTAGAACATTTTTGCTTAATTAAAGGCAATTAAAATTCCTTGGGTTTTGAGGATTTCTTAACATTCCTTGGGGTAGGGGCTGATGTCTGCATTCAGGGGACATGAGGTGGGAGAGGGAAACTTGGCCAGACGCAGGCTGGCTAGGTGGGCTGGCCTCCCAGGGCTTGCCCCAGTTTGGAGCCACTTCCTCCCCTAAATTCCAACTCTCCAGCCTTCCAGGCCCGAGGAATAGACCCCGGCTGAGGGCACTGGTGTGGGGAAACATGCCGGCTCAGCATTTCGTAGCAGGTTTTGGAGTAAAGGCTGAGACACTGGAATGTTTCGGTTTGAGGCCCGAAACATTCACTCTTTCTTTCTGTCATTCATTCATTCCTGCCAAACTGCACATTCTCTCCTCCTCCCACTGCGGATCCCATTGTCATTCCGGCAGCACCTCGCTCACTGCGGGCTCGGCTGGGCTCCCTCTTCCAGACTCGCTGTGGATCGCTGGCAAGGACAAAGCCATTAGGAGCGAGACTCGGTAACTAGCTTTTTAATTTCATGGCTGGAGGTTGTCAGGACAGTGCAGAGGAAATTGCCAACGATTCGGAGAGTGGCCCGTGAATCCGGGGCAGAGCAGGCGAGAACAAGGGAGCACTTCAGCTGGGGGTGAGGTGTTGGCAGCCACTCGGATGAGAAAGTTCTCTCCTTCCAAATTTCTTTGGTTCAGATCTGTGTTAATTTAAAAAGATCAATTCAGCAATTTTTCACCCTTCCTCAATAAAGTATTTTAGATAGCTGAGGAAGAAACTAGAGAGGGGCCCTCCAGGGATCTCTCTGCAGGAGGAAATGAGGATTAGTTGGTCACAGTTTGTTATGAAATGGGGTCATGAATTTGAGAGAGAATTGTCCTATTTCCAGTTCATTTTTGCAAACTTGGACTACAGCAGAACTCTACATCCAGATGATAGCCCCAGAGTTAGGATGAAAAAATCTACTTCCCAACCCCAAGCTCCGCCACAGACTTGCTGTGTGGCTGTGGGTTAGTGGCTTTCCCTCTCTGAACTCTGTCAATTGAGACTGTTGAATAAAACAGTCCCTAATCTCCTTTCTCACCTCTGTACTTCTCTGCTTTACCAAGCCCACCAGGAATCCTCCCTTTACCTCAAGGCCGGGATCTTTGGTCTCTTGAGCAGAACCTCAGACGGGTCCGAGCTGAGAGGAATAATCCGTGCCCGCCAAGGAGGTGAGTGATAGGGTGATATCAGAAAGGGTCTCGAGATGCCATTTCACCATGTTATACCAGCCAAGGTTCCCCAGCTGGCTACACCTGTGCAAGTGAACACTCACAATGTGGCAACGTGCACCGGGGGGTTGTTTATCCTTCCTACAGCTCTCTCAAACGCTTTCTCTCTCAAATACACCCCTGGCATCCGCCCTAGAAGTGAGGCCCTGTTGTGCACCCCATTTTGCAGACAAGGGAAGGGAGGTCCACGTGCGCAGAGGCTGGGAGCCTGAGCAGAAGGCCCCTGCCTGGCGCCCCTGGCTCGCACGGGCTGGGCTGGGCTGTGCGCGGGCTGCTGGGGGCATCAGGCCGGCCAAGCGGAGGGAAGGCGGGCGCCTCCTGCCGGCTCCTGTCCTTTGCAGTTCCCGTCCACCTCCAACTGGCTGTCTGGCTCGAAGGTGGTCGCAATGCAAGCTGACTTCAGGTGATGTAAGCTGGAAGAGACGGAAAGCATTCTGGGCAGCTCACAGAATAGACCCGAAGCCCCGAGCACCAAGCTCAGGAGGCAGGCAAGAAAAAGGAAGGTCACACAGCCGGACTCACAGCCAAAACTCTCGCTACAGAGCCAGCCCAGCAAGGCCACTGTCACAGCGACTACAAACACAGAGCCATGGCGCTGCCGCTGTGCCACCATCTCTGCTGGCCTTGGCCATGTGCCCCAGCTGCAAAGCAGGCTGGAAAGTAGGTATCTGGCATTTTCGCCATCTACGGGAAGGCTCTGCCTCCTAAAAAGTCTCAGAGGATAAGGAATGCCCCAGAATAGGAAGGGTATTGAGATGCCAGGCAAGCGGATCAACGGCAAATGTGCATGTCCTAACCGGGTTAGGCTGGTCAGGTCGTGATAACAGAAAAAATCCTAACTCTGAGTCCTGAAATCACACCCCGAGGTATGTCCTGCTCGTGTTCCACGTCCAGCAGGGGCAGCTGAGGGCTCCGCTCTAGGTCGTCCTTAACCCAGACCTCAGGCTGGCGGAGCTGTCCAATCTCGAATATCGCCCACCGTCATGGGGCAGAGGGCAGGGGAGATTACAACAGCTACTAACGGTTCTAGCCCAGAAGTGACACACGTCACCTCCACGCATGGCTCATTGGCCAGAACTAGTCACATGGCCCTGCCTTGGGGCCAGCAAGTGCGATTCTGCCTGGGGCCTGAGGGCAGAGGGCTGGGAGTGCCGGGTGGGCAGTGTGAACGCTGCCCAGAGCGCACTCTGTGGAGCCCGCGATCGAAGCCTCCCCGGAGAGGGGACGGAAGACAATGGCACCACAATGGAGGCAGGACAGTTGAGTTTCCTTCCTGGTCGAGCCTCCAGGAACCATATATTCCTTCAGCAGCACCTACGGCCTGCAGGAGACCTCGACTTTGGGGCGCGGTCACAGGAGACCTGTGCTTAAGCTGCACATGGCAGCAGTAGGCGGCCGCAGCGCAGCCCACCGATGAGGCGCTGGAGGGCCCGGGGGTCGTGGGAGGCAGGAGCATAGCCCAGCCTCTGCAGCTCCGGCAGGCAGCCTCGCTCCTGCCCGCAGCGCCTGTCGCCACTGCACTCTCTCCCGAGGAAGATGGGCACCTCCCTGTCACCCAGGCTCCCGCTAGAAATAAGTCCTCTGCTTGTAACTGCCTGATGGGCCGCAGGGCCGGGATGCCTAGAGTGTCCGCGAGCCTCTTGGGCTCATGCTTTGTTTCGGTGTCCAAGAGATGCCAAGTCAGAGTGTGTCCCAGGTAGATCTGGGCAGCAAGGCACCCTGCGCCGGATGATGACTTGGCTGGAGGCTGTGCCTCCATGAGGAGAGACAGCCGACCATGGATCGCTTGCGACATGAGGCATCCTCTAGGAACAAGAAGGTTGAACGTACAATTTGCAGTTTGTTTGTTTTTAATGTTCCAGAAATGTTGGTCCCTCCCTCTGATACCTTCCGAATGTCAATCAGTACCAAAGAATCAAGGTGTCGAGTTTCTCATGAAAGCTCCTGAATTTAAATGAATATAGCAGAGGCAGGAGTTCCAAAGGAGAGGTGGAGAATTTGCAGAAACTGTGGAGGGGGCTCGGGTGGCTTTCTGCAGGGCCTAGGACGGCTGTGGGGAGACGCGGGCTGGGGAGGGCTGAGCAGTCTTGGGGGGACCTCAAGAAGCAGGGAAGCCCTAGCCAACACCTGCCCCGTGAGACAAGCCCTGCAGCCCCTCACTGGTCTCCCTGCCTCCAGTGTCACCCAGGGAAATCTTTGTAAATTTTGCATTTGGTGCTGCTGCTTGCCCTGTGTCCAACCCAAGGTCAAGTTCCATCTCTGAAACGGTAGCATGTCTTTTTTCAGTGGGGCAGGTCCGGGAGGTGGCCGGGACCAGGTGGTAAGTTCTTGAAGGCTGTGGGGCAGACTGGAGGGCCATAGCCCAGCCCAGCAAGGCAGCAACCCCGCACCCCTCGAAGTTGCCAGCCAGAACTGACGTGTGACCTCCTGGATGTTAATGCCATTAAAACCAACGTTGTTGCCCGGCAAAAAAAAAAAAAGTAGTAGTCCCAGACTACTTCATCAAGCTCATCTCCTGCTCGTCCCCACCCTACCCCGAACACATCCTTTGCAACCCCACACAGCTCATGGGACCTAGTCCCCTTTTCAGGATATATCAATGCCCTTAAAGCCTCTGAGCTTTTGCTCAAACTGTTCCTTCTTCCTGGGACCTCTAGCCACTCCCTTCTCTACCTACTTACCCAGGTAAAGTCCTTAGTCATAACAAATTAATTAGTGGCAGAAATGTTAGAAAAAGTTTGTAGGATAGGGTATGGGTGGCTTTCAGGATCTCTGGGAAGGCCAGACATCCAGGCTTGGAGACCACAAGGGCAGGAGCCACACCTATAATCTCACCACCATACATCCCATGGAGACCTCACTGTCCCAATGCTGAGACAGGTACAGCATCAGGTGACTGCAATGCTGCCCATACAGGTATTAAACACCCCTACGGGAGTCCACCCTGGCCCCTGGAAAGGCTGGTCACCTCCACCCCCTGGCATGGGACTTGCTTTTTCACCTGCCTGCCTGCCACGTCAAAGTGCCAGAACAACCTCTGATGGCTGGAGTCAAGGCCACATGTTTGGGAAACCAGGAAATCTAGTCCCTGGGCTCCAAGGCAGAACAAGTCTCTGCCTCCTGCTGGAGACTGCCCAAATACAGGAAGAGTGCTCATAGACACTTCTAAAAAGAAGGACAAATGCCCACTGCACTGGCTAGGACCCACTTGAATGCCACCTTCTTTATGACATCCCCCAGGCTGCCTGGAGCTGCACCCCATATACCTTTGTACCCACCTTCATCCTCTGGCAGTGCTATAATGACAACCTCCCTCCAGACTTTGAACTCCTCCAGATTAAGGGCCAAGGCAGAGCTGATCATGTATCTCATCTCTCCTGCCTGCATCCCTCTGTACCCATGAGAGAAGAGAGAACCCATTCTTTTTTAGGTGAACAAGCAAGTGGTTTGGATCTACTATCTAGGATATGAACTGAAAGAAGGTGGCGTGTATGTATATGGATAGGGGCTGTCACCAAGGGGTAATAAAAATAACTGTGATTTATTGAGCATTTACTATGCACTGATTTCCATGCTAGATTCTTATGTACAATATTGTATTTATTTACCAAAATTCCAGGAGATAGGTACAATTTGATCCTTTCTGTTTTGCAGGTGGGAAAACTGAGGCCTGTTAAAGATACTAAATAACTTGCCCAAGGTATTCAGGTAGCACTGCTAGGATTTAAACCCAAGTAGTTTGTCTCCAGGGCCTGGGACCTAAATGAAAAGGCTACATCATAGGTTTGGCCAGAGAAGGCAATAGAAGGAAGTCAGGCCAGGCCCAGCACTCACCCTTCTTCCTGCATGGAGGTACGGCAGTCATGAACCAACACCCTAGGGCTTAGTTGGGCCATGTGACAAGTTCTGGACAATGAGTTGTGAGCACAAGTGACTTGTGTCACTTCTGGGCCAGGACATTTGCATATCAGCCTGATACCCTCCAGAGCTCTCTTTCAATCTACCATGGTAACTAGGAAAATTTGAGATAATGACTGATCTATCACCCTGGGCTGCAAAGTGAGAAGAATGTGGACCAGAGGCCCCATGTATATTTGGTCGGAGAGATGGTAGTAGCGTTGATTGGTGCTGAGGACTTCTGCTTATTTAAGCCCTGATTTCTTAGTGTGTATTGGATCCAGTCTGTCATTAGAGATGCTGGAAAATATCAGAAAGAAACAAACAAGCAAACAAAAGGAGCAGAGATCAGATGGTGCAGATATAGCTAATATACTACAGACAGGCAATCTCAAGAAACTCTGGATGCTGTTAATTAAGAAATGAACAACTGTCCAGCTTAAGAATTGGCAAGTCTTCTTGGGTGACTATATGGAGGCAGGAAGAAAAAGAGCTGCCCATGAACAGGAGTAAGGACCAATAACTAGTTTACTCCAAGTGGGTGTGGTGTTTAAATGCAGCCCTGGATTCAGTCTTAGGGCTCTAGAATGTTCTTGCGTAAGGACCAGGATCTCAGATTAGAAGGTTGGAAGGTCACCAAGGCAACCTACAAACTGTCTTCTAAACTTTGGGTCTGCTCCGAGCCTCAGAAGTCCAGTTTTGTCATATATTATGGACAGATTACTAGATTGTGTTAATACCTGACTCCTCTGAATATTGACTATAGTCTGACATTTGGTCCAGGGCATATTGAAAGTCTTAAACAGCCTTATTCTATACTTAGAAGAGCAAATTTCCCATTCACTCACTCATTTTTTTCCCATTCACCCGTCATATGTTCACGGAGAGCCTGATGTTTGAGGCAATATTCTAGGTGCTAGGCACGTGATGATAGAAGCCACAGATGATCCCTGCCTTCGTGGAATTTAGAGGCTAGTGGGGGAAACAGAGGTTAATCAGATAGCATCCTGACCCAAATGTAAATTCACAATGATGGTATGTTATCATGCATTTGCTAAGGATCAGGAATTGTGCTAAAATAGATTCCAAACTGGCACTTAGTCCTCTCTACCATCTTGGGGAAAGTAAGGTTCATAGAGGTGATACAACTTTCCCAGTCGTATCTCCAAAATCCCATGCATTGGGCTGCTTTTTCATATCCTCCTTGGCAAACTATAGATCTCATTTCTTTTTTGGTTTCTGTGAGGTCTGGATTTGGGCTTGTGGAGGTTATACCTTTTCATGTAGTCTTTGACATAAAACATTACAGCACCTATGGGTAATTCACTGGGCTCAGGCAACTTGTTACAGACAAGTTTTAGCACTGAGAAGCAACAACGGGTTGTTACCTAAAGGATACCTGAAAATGAGATTGCTGCCTCTAGCCCAAAGTAAAACAATATTCTGCACAGACATTGCCAAATGCTCTGGATTATTAATATAGCAATGGTGTCACCTGCTGGTCATTGTTGTGTATTACATGTCTCTTGACACGGAACACATTTTGGATACAGTTGAGGCCTTCATCCCACCCCATTTACCCCCTTGCCTCAACTCCAGAGGCAAGGCCATGGATATAGGGTGCAGCAGCTTCTCATAGTTCAGAGTCCCAGCGACCAGGACACAGGGTTCCTGTGACAGACAGTGAGATTGTCACAGTGTGAACCATCTGCTGCCGATCTCCTAGATCACTTACCCATTAGGTCATGACAGATTCATCCATAATCTCCTGCTATAACTCTCTTTTCTGGCTACGAATGACCCACCCACACACACTTCCCCTCCTACAGCTATAGGAAACAGACAGGAACGTACTTTGAGCTAGGTATTGTGCTAAGAGCTAGAGACACAGCAATGAACAATCATGGTCCCTAATCTAAACCTTTGACTCTGGTAGGGGAAACAGGAGGCCAATTAGCCTATAAATTGCTCACTTTCAATTATAATAATTGCTACAAGAATGAGGCCTTGAGACTCTATAACAGTGAAAAAAGATCAGATTAAGTCTGGGCCTCAGAAAAGTCTTTCCTGAGAAAAGAGAGTAAGATGCGTTGTGTCAAAAATGGAGTGGAGGCTAGTCAGAGTGATCAGGGAGCTTAGAGGAGAATGAACCTGAGGCCAAGGCAGCTTGAAGTGGGCTTCTTCTGGGGTTAAAGGTGAGTGATCATTGTGGGGTCAACTAATAAGAATAGACATTAGGTAATCTCAAGGATGCTGAGCTATTAAGAATGTTTGTCATTAATTCAACCATAAAGGATGATTGAGCTGATGTTAAAGGATGAGTATAATCTAACACCTGAATATTTTGAGGGTTAATTTAAACTCTTCTGAGTCGTAAACATCAGCATGGAGAGCATCCTGGATATCTGCCTATTCTGCATCTTCCCAGGAGCCAAGGATACTGCAGAATTTATTTATAGCCCTCCATTGCTTATTTAAGATGAAGAAATAACAACAGCAGACATAATTGCCAGGGTTGGGAGAGGAGTTGAGCTAATAATGGGCAAACAGATAAAAAGGGAGAAAGGATAATTGTGGCAACCATGGGCTTCCAATGGTGAATTGTAATTATAAAATAATCAGGATATAAAGCTTTACCTATTGTATGATACCAGCTAGCTCTCAGGATGTACTATACCTGAGGTTAAATGTACAAGATTTGGATTTCAGAAACCTGGATTCAAATCCTACTCTTCTGCCTCCAGGTATGTTATCGGTGTAATAAACTCTCTTGTGCCTCCATTTCTGTGTCTGTAAGAAAATGGTCTTGGTAGTATGTACCTGCCTTTCAGATTGTTGTGAAGCAGTGTGTGTAAAGTACATCGCATGATGCCTGGCAAATTCCAATTACTCATTATTGGTTTATTATTAATGACAATATTTGGGAGGAAATCCACACACAGAGACTTAACAGGGACCTTTATTTCCTTCTTCACACTTTTCTGTTATTTTCCAGTTTTCTAAAATGAGTATGCATTGCTATTAAAATCAAAAAGGGAGGAAAGACGCAAATTTTTGAATCATGTAAATTTAACCAGTTCATTGTTTTCCCAAATTTCCCAGATCATATTGTTGAAGGAGGACATGGAGTTTATGCTAAAGGCAGATGCCTAAGCCCCGACCCATAAATGTTGAATCAAAATCTTTAAGGGAAAGGCCTGGTACTCTATACTTTTAATCAGCTCCGCAGGAGATTCTTATAATCACAGTCACAGTTGGGACTTGCCGATTTAGTGGGAGGGCTGCAGAGAGTGGGCGGGTAAGGCCTGACAGGTTGCAACCGTCACTGGGCCTTGTGCCTACAATTCCCATGCTGCTCCGCCAACCCAAGACAAATGGTCCCGGTGCCTGCCGGGAGTTGTAGTTTTATTCGGCCAGGCCTCTATATTAAGAAAGCCGGAGATGGCTGCAGAAAACTCCCTGCCCCACAATGCAAAGGTCAACGGTGACGCCATCTGCAGCGCGCCAGGAATCGAGCAGGCGGTTTCTGCCGCCTCTATCCTCGTCTCCGCTACCTCAGAGCCTGCATTCTCTACCGCCGCCGCCGCCGCCTCCGCCGCCACCGCCGTCACCACCACCATCACCGCCACCGCCACCATCTCCCCCGCCATTGCCTCCTTGGGGTCCTCCTCCTCCGCCCCCTCCTCCGCCCCCTCCTCCCCACCCAGGCCCTCCGTCGTGGAGAAGAAGCCGTGTTCGCTGTCCCTCGCGGGCCCCGGGCGCAGCCATGGCGGACGGCGGCGGCGGGGGAGCCGGCGCGGGGGGCGGCGGCGGAGCGGGCCAGGCCTCGGCCGGGGCGGCGACTGGCGCGACTGGGGCCGGCGGGAGCGGCGGCCCCATCAACCCGGCCTCGCTGCCTCCTGGCGACCCGCAGCTCATCGCTCTCATCGTGGAGCAGCTCAAGAGCCGCGGCCTGTTTGACAGCTTCCGCCGGGACTGCCTGGCCGACGTGGACACCAAGGTAGCTGAGGCCGCCTGGCCGAGGGGAGCAGAGCTGTGCCTGAGGCCGCTGAGGTTGCGGTTTGATCTTCCAAAGCCGAGCGCAACACAAAAGATAGTTTAAAAATCTCAGCAATGAAGCGTTACACCGCTTGGGGCAGTACATGGAGCTTTCGGAGTGATGCACACGTGGGTTTGAGTCCCTGCCTGGTCGCTTACTAGTTGTGATCGTAGCCCAGTCACTTCTCTAAACTTGGGGATTCAATACAGATTTTAGAGCCTAGACCCTGTCTTTCCCAAGTGGCTCTCCTTTAAGCCCTTTAGTAACAAACCGCAGTGTGTTAAGGACAATGGAGAAAAACAGGTAGGTAAGCAAGAATGCTTTAGAATTTCCACCCATTCTCTATTCGCCACTAAGGAGCTGACGTTAAACAGAATGGTTTGAATGCACAGTCATCAGCATATTATAGCTGTTCCTTTTCTCTAACCCAGTACGCAGTTGGATTAAGACAAACTGTTTTAGAAACAGCACCCTTATTTTGTGTTCCATCATTGATTAAACGAGATTTGGTGCCTATTTTAGATCCTAATGCCTTAGCCCAGTGCCCCCAGTAAAATGCTAATTTGCTTGACCTAGTTGTCAAGGTTATTTGGATTCATTGAAGTAATCTGTGTTAAGTGCTAAAATTGTCTCCCTTTTTGAGACTCCTCTAACAAGACTAAGATTGTAGGGTTAGGAGGCTCTGTTACTCCTGGACTTTTTCAGTGATTTCTCCTCCCAGAACCTGTCATGGAAATCTTTTACTTACCTCACAGTAAAATTGTGAAGTTAAGAGTAGACCTTAAGATAGGGCAAGACTTAGTCTATTCATTGCATACTTATTGGCCTATAATTGCCAAGCTATGTGGATATAGGAACTAGGAAGTCACTATTCCATCTTCAAAGCTTCTACTCTAGGAGTGCTGTCCCTGAAACAAAGTATTTAATTTTTTTTTTTTAAGAATCTCAGGTAGATATTGACAGAGCCTTTACCTTTCCCATGACAAGTTCTCCATTCGTATTTCTTATGTTCCATTAGGTTTTGTCTGGCTTAATCAATACCTCTGATTTTAAAACAAAAACAAAACAATAGTTCCCCCTTATCTGTGGTTTTGCTTTTCAAGGCTTCATTTACCCAGCTGTCACAGTATCAAGGTGCTTGTGTTCAAGTCACCCTTATTTTACTTCACACTGGCCCCAAAGCCAGTGATTTGTAGTGATTCTGTCAATTAAGATATGCCAAAGAGAAGCGTTAAAGTGCTCCCTTTAAGCAAAAAGGTGAAAATTTTCAACTTAATAAGGAAAGAAAAAACTTCAGCTGAGGTTGCTAAGATTTACAGTAAGAACGAATCTTCTATCCACAAAGTTGTGAAAATGGGGAAAAATGCGTGTAGAGGGTTTGGTACTAGGGTTTTAGGCATCCACTGGGGGTCTTAGAACGTATTCCCCGAGGATAAGGGGTATCGAACAGCTATTGAGGGAGAGTGGTTAGAGCCTTTCCCATGTGTAGCTCCTTACCTGTTCTTTCTGGTAGTTGTCAGGTTGTTTTAATTCTTGAAGATGGTGTGTTTTTCAGGCATATCTTACCTGAGAGCTTTTGTTGCTTTAGCCCAGTGGTTCTCAAAGTATAGTCCTTGGATTAGCAACATTAGCATCTGGGAACTTTCTAGAAATTCACATTCTTGGACCCTGTCCCAGATTACTGAAGTATTTAGGAGAAGTGGAACAGATATTTGTTATTTACTTTGTGGTGTATTCAAAACCAAATAAATAGAATAAACTGATCGTGAATAGGCCAAAGGGCAGATAGTACAGTGAGATGTTAGGGGGAGTCACACTAGGTCGTTTGACTTCTCAAACTGAAGGGATTACTGTCTATCTTCTGGGTTTGTGAAAGTGATGTTCACTGTCCTTTGTCCTTTTTTTAGTAAACAGTTTATGTCATCTCAAACCAGGTGAATTATTTTGAGTGGTAGAAGGTATTGTATTAAGATTCATGGTTACAAGTGGCAAATCTGATTCTAACTCCTTTAAACAAAGAGGAGAATCTGTTGTCTCACGGAATCCAGGGAAGGATTGAGTGAACCAGCTGTGTCAGAAGGGTAGGGATGAATTTAGAACCAGATAGTCTAGTTGCCATGTCTTTCATCTCCGTTGTTTGCATCTGTTTTACTGGCACTACAGAGCGGAGTCATCCGTTTGGTTACTAGTATCTCTTGATTACATCTTATAGCTTCTTCTCTAGAAAGAGACTGTCAGCTCTGGTTCAGAAAATCTCAGGGAATGTCTGTGTGGACTTAGCATGGCTCAGGCACTCACCCTGTGGCCAGGAGAACATGGCACCCTCTGTCCTACTTTTGTAAAGAGGGGAAGACAGTTACCAGGAAGGAGTTACTAGGCGGATGGTACATGGTATCCGTGAATTTTATTCCTCCTCACCCATCTCCCTCCCTCCCTCTTTCCGGGTTTAGTGGAGAGTCTATGTTTGTGAGTCTGCTCTTGGCCTTTTGGAAGAGGTCCACTCATGGAGTTGAGGCCTGATGGCTCCTTTGTCAATTTCATTTCAGTGATTCTTAGGAAACTTTGCAATAGTAATGCTGCATAACAAACCACATCTCAGTGGCATATGAGTATTTGTTCTCATGTTGATGGGTCTGTAGGTCAACCAAAATTCAGCTGATCTAGTTAGGCTTCAGCTGGGTTACTGGGCTGTAGGCTGCAGGTTGCCTGCACTTGGGTCCAAATATGGGTTGGTGTTAGGCCGACTGCACATGTGCCCGCCCTAGGGGTAGGGGATACCCACAACATGCCCTCAAAGAGGATCACCAGAGCACAGGAACCAAACCAGGTAGCACAGCCACATTTAGGGCCTCTTGTCACTAACACTCCACTGGTCAGAGAAAATCACATTGCCAAACTCAATGTCACTGGGGTGGGAAGTATCCTCTGCCCACAGAGTGAGGGGGAGAGGACTGCAGTGTGCTGAACAGCAGTCCACACTGTGATACCTGTTCGGAGAATAGCAACTGATAGCACCAAAGGTCTTAGAGCATGGGTCCTCAAACTTTTTAAACGGGGCCAGTTCACTGTCCCTCAGACCGTTGGAGGGCTGGACTATAGTTTTAAAAAAAAACTATAAACAAATTCCTATGCGCACTGCACATATCTTATTTTGAAGTAAAAAAACAAACAGGCAAAAACACCCGCATGTGGCCTGCGGGCCGTAGCTTTGAGGACGCCTGTCTTAGAGGCTCAGAACATTTATGCTGCATTGGGTTCACGGAGTTACTTTCTGATTTTATTCACCTGGTCCTAGTTGGGTCTAGAACATTTGAGACCAATAAGTGCCTACTCAGCTCTCTCTTGTACTGACTTGTTGCTTCCCCATGGCCTTTCACGGTGTTCCATAGGCTTTGATTTCGGTCTACATTCTTAGGTGGCCCTTTGTTTTAAGGCAGGGGGCTTACCTGAGCCCTTTTTTGGCCCTTGTTTGTTTCTGAGAGCACGCCTGCAGGGTAAGCAGAGCAGTAATATTTCAGTGTTACAGATGGAGATAACAGACTGAGAAGCTGGGTGACTTGTTGAAAGTCAATTAAGTAATAGAGCCAGGGCTAGAAGCCAGTTCCTTTGATTCAGAAACAGCCTAGATCTAACCTTGGCTTTGTTACATTTTAGCCACATGGGCAAGTTGTTTATTTTTTCTAAGCCTAAAATTCTGAACTCTAAAATGGGGACAGGAGATCACTAATAGGATCTCTCTCATAGTTACTTGTACAGTAAATGGAATAATGTGTAAGTCAAGCATCTGGCATTGTTTCCCCCCCATAAAATGGGTGCTCATGTTGGCAATTAATTTATGACTACCATGCAGCACAGGGATCTTCAGAGTTAAAATGGAAATGTATTTATACTTGAAAATAACATGTTTCTATGAGAAGCAGTGTTCTGAATGACTGTGTTCCAAAACTTTGGTGCATATAACTTCTGATCTTGCCTCCTTTTGTTAACATTCTAGCCAGCTTACCAAAACCTGAGGCAGAAAGTGGATAATTTTGTGTCAACACATCTGGACAAGCAGGAATGGAATCCTACAATGAACAAAAACCAGTTGCGAAATGGTCTGAGGCAGAGTGTGGTTCAGTAAGTAAGCAGAATTTAGAGCTTTTGAAAAGGCAGTAATCACAAGTACGATGCACAAGAAGGCTAAGTCACTGTTTAGTCAAGGTTGATGGTACCTTATGTCAGATATCACTTCGGAGTTGCAGTAGTCTGCTCTTTTATTAAAATTAAGGTCAACGTAAGCAAAGCACTCAATTAAAATTCGTTCATCCAGCCTGTGTACGCCTCCCGTGTTGCACATTTCTAGTGGGTACATTGAAAGATACTCCAATTTGAGACATGTTCCCTGCTCTTTGAAGTGTCAGTGTAGTCTGAACATACATATGAGTTTTACACCAAGATATCAGTATTTGGATCTTTATTCTCACCAGTGAATGTGAGTTAAGTAAATTTTTGAGTCCACCATGGCTATCCCTCTGCAGTGTAGTGGCAGCTTTCAGGAAAGCATAGTCTTATTAAAGCATCATCCTTCACTGTAACAAACTGAACCTTAATTAATAAAGGTACTATTGATAGCTTATCCAAGTGACTTTTCAGTGTCGCTAGGCACAAAAGTGGAGGTGGGTTGTGGAATCTGGTCTTGACTTTCATGAGCTAACAGTTATAGAGATGGAGAACAGATTAGTGATTGCTTAGGGATGGGAGGAGGGTGTGAGTTGAATCGAAAGTGGTAGCTCAGGAAAACTTGTGATGAGTACAGTTAAGTATCTGGATTGTCTTAGTGCTTACATGAAACAATTCATGTGATATAAGTTGTGTGGAGCTTCACGTGTACACATACTAGTGCACATATAACTGAAATCTAAATAAGGTCTGGATTGTACCAGTGTCATTTTCCTGGTTTTGACATTGTGCTATAGTTATGCAGGGTGCTGACATTAGGGGTGGCTGTGTGAAGGGTACATGGAGCTCCCTGTACATTTCTTTGCAACTTCCTGTGAATCTATGGTGATTTCAAAATTTAAAAGTTTTTAAAAGTTGAAAAAGGTTTTTGTTACTAACAAGTCAGCACTTTAACTATGGCTGAGCATTAGGGAAGAAGCATAATATCAGAAGATGCCCAGTACCTTGTCATTCTTGAATCAGACAGTAGCTGGCCCTTACTGAGCAACTATTTATTACATGCCTGGCACTCATCCTCACAGAAAGCCCATTTTACAGCTGAAGTAACAAATTAGATAAACTTGTTTTACCATACCTTCTAAAGGATTGGCCAGCATGTTAAGAGAGTAAATCAAAACACTGAATATTTTGAAATATAAGGAAAGCTGCCATCGGTGTTATAAAGGCTGTCACTATGATGTTAATTTCCATAATGAGTGTTGATGCTATTCTAGAGGTATGCATGTCATGCTTTTTGATTTGATTTAGAATGTATCTAACCTGAAAATATGAATTTGGCTTTAATACTGGGACATTTCTCCCAGTGCTACATTTTGAATTTAAGACAGACTCTGCTGGAGCTTTGAAATGAAGACTTGCATTTTGCCCCTGGAGTGCTCTCCCCACAGGAGACACTGAGGCCTTCGGAGCATTGGCCTGGCTGCTTAGGCCTGCGTGCTGTAACCCAGTGCTGCAGCCTGGAGGGCTTAACAAGAAATCAGACTTTACTAGAGAACAGAGATATGACTAATAAGTACTTTAATTACATAATATTTGTTCATTTCATCTTCTATTTTAGGCTCCTGACAAGATTCCACGTTCCACTCAAACAATTTTAAAATCTCCAGGAAAGTGAGCTACACTTTCTTGGTACTTTGTTTTCCCTGATCAGGTGTCTTAGTCATTTGGGGCTGCTCAAACAAAGTGCCATGCACTTACTTTCCACAGTCCTTGAGGCTAGGAGTCTGAGAACAGGTGCCAGCATCGTTGGGTTCAGGTGAGGGCCCTCTTCCAGGCTGCAGCCTGCCAACTGCTTGTTCTTCTCACATGGAGGAAAGAACTAGCTAACTTTCTGAGGTCCCTTTTATAAGGACACAGATTCCATTCATGAAGGCCCCACACTCATGACCTAATCACCTCCCAAAGGTGCCGCCTCCACATATCATCACATTGAGGATTGGATTTCAACGTAGGAATTTTGGGGGGACACAACATTCCATAATACCAGGCTTTTGCATCCAATAAAGACCCCTGTGAATCTGACTCAGGAAGTGGTTTGGTGATGTTGGAAAGGTATTGACTTGTGACTAAGAGGTGGCTTTTCTTCCTAACTGACCCGTAGCCTGATGCCGACCTTGCTGTTTTTCCGGATGCTTGCCTTTAAGGGCAGATACTGTCCAGCGCATGGTCTGCCTGAAAGTGTACCCTTCAGTGCTCTGATGGTGCTGTTTCCATCTAGTCTTCCTGCCAGTAAGCTGCTAGTTACCATGGAATCCAAGAAGCACTTTATTCACTAATCAGCCTCCGCAGTTCAGGGCCTGTTTCTTGTCTTTCTTGTCACTATGTACGTTTGCCCATTCATTTCCTTTGCTGTGTCCTGACAGACCATTTGCCCAGTTACTGCCTGACCTATTTTTACCCAAGCAAAAGCTTAAATAGCCTGAGACTTCTCAAGTCTAAAAGAAAATAGGTAAAACCTACCCTCAGGCTTGTGATGGTCTTTGGGTATTTTAATTCTTCTGAGAAGAGCACTTGAGTTTGAACCTGTATGGGCTGTTTTCTAAACTCTTCAAATGTGATTTGTTTCCCATCACCATAATCTTTCTCATTACCCTGCCTTAAGTGTTGGAATACAGACATTGTTAACCTTGACTGATTTTTCCATTACTTCAAATAGGATTTAAGGGTGTAATTTAGCCCTATACAAGCTTAGAACCAGTTTGTTTCTTGTCTGTTTCCTTGTTTGCTTCCAACTTGCTTATTATATGTTAACGGCCAGCCATGGCTAAAGGCTGTGTTGAATTACTAGTGATATAAACATTCTCAACCCTGAGTGATGTGCCTTGTGTAAGGTTTAAGAATTGGTAACCAGGTTGCAGCTGGAGGCTATTTCTGCTTTGGCTATTAAGAGAATATTGAAGGAAATGGGCCAGGTTTGGTGGCTCACGTCTATAATCCTAGCACTCTGGGAGGCCAAGGCAGGCAGATTGAGCTCAGGAGTTTGAAACCAGCCTGAGCAAGAGTGAGACTCCGTCTCTACTAAAAATAGAAAGAAATTAATTGGCCAACTAAAAATATGTAGAAAAAATTAGCCGGGCATGGTGGTGCATGCCTGTAGTCCCAGCTACTTGGGAGGCTGAGACAGAGGATCGCTTGAGCCCAGGAGTTTGAGGTTGATGTGAGCTAGGCTGATGCCATGGCACTCTAGCCCAGGCAACAGAGTGAGACTCTGTCTCAAAAAAAACAAAAAAAAATATTGAAGGAAATGGAGTCAGATTCAATGCTCAATGGCTTTGACAGTATTAGTTAAGGTTTTCAGCTCTACACACATCAGATTCTTTGTTGCTATGTTGTCACTTGTTCTTTGTCTTTGGGGCAGTCTGCTTAGTTTTGTTTGGTTCCCTTGTACAAGGCTGAGGTGGTAGTGGATGAGACAGTGAATTAGAAATAAAAGATAGATGCTGGTTGTGGATTGCTCCTCAAAAATGAAAATACAATAGTTTGAATTTTGTGTAGTAAGTGGATTGCCCTCTGAAAGAACTCCGTTAAAGGCTATAGCTTTGGCCGGGTGGACATTTATTGGACTCCCACATGATGCTTGTTGGGGCTAAAGATGAATCCCAGAGGAACTAAATAACAGAATGATCTGTTTGTCTCCACAAGGTCAGGCATGTTGGAAGCTGGAGTAGACAGGATTATTTCTCAGGTGGTGGATCCAAAACTAAACCACATCTTCAGGCCGCAAATAGAACGAGCAATTCATGAGTTCCTGGCGGCCCAGAAAAAAGCAGCTGTGCCAGCACCCCCTCCAGAGCCTGAAGGCCAGGACCCTGCAGCTCCGTCTCAGGACACTTCCTAAGGTCCAGTATCCCATCTTTGTCCAGGAGCACCATCTCTGGCTTGCAGATGTGTAAAATGGATAGGAAGGGGGTAAGCCATAACTTGGGGATTATTCAGAAAGCATTGCCTGCAGATGCATTTCACCTCCTATTAAGACTCGCTTTTACTGAGAACTAATCAGCATTTTCCTGTATCAGGGAATGCATGCTTTTCTGTGCCACCACAGCCAAACATGTAAGCTATGCCTAGGTGCTTCACTAGAAACCAGCTGGGGTGACGGTGTGCACGAGGGAGATTCCAGTGAAAGTCTTAGGGTTTTCGGTTGTTTAAATGAGTGTCTGCCCTGGGCGCGAGCTAGCCTGGGTCTGCGATCACGACAGATGGAGCAGCGCACCCTAAGCGGTGTCTCGCCTGGTCAGGGTCTGCTCTGGCTCCGCTGGGTTTCCACGTGCGCAGAAGGGCTTGTTTACCTGTCAGTTACCTTGGGATTCTTCTGTTACGAGGACTCTTTCTTTTTTAATTTAAACAGCTGTAGATGCACAAAATGCTTTGTGCAGGTTTTGGGAAACATTGGTAAACGTGAGCAGTGGTGAAGTTGCAGTGCATGTTTAGCCATTGTTGGCGGCCATTGGGGTGTGCCTTCCCCTTCATTCCGCTATTAATGTTCTCTCAAGATTCCTTGAGATGCCTTTTATTCCTAGTAAATGTGACTGGGTGTTTCAAGGATCAGTGAGTTAAAAGTGGAAGGGAGTGTTGGGCTCACGTGGGGCTCACGTGGGGCACTCGGGAGAGGGATGGTCTTTTTGCGCCTCTTGGGAGAGGACTTGAGTCCATTATGGCATGTAAAACATTCATTTTAAGTCTTTCTGGTTTAATCGTAAATTCCTTTAGCAACATAAAAGTATCAAAAAGTAGCATTTTGACATGATTATCTTTTTTGATTGTTTATTTGATATGATTATCTTTTCTTTTTAGAATATGCCTGACACATTTTGAAAGTGCCATTTAATCAATGGTGATGAAGTGGATTCATATACGTAAGAGTACAGCTGCAGAATGAAGATAGGTCCAAGGTCATCAATCATGTCAAGATTTCGGCCTTGACTGTGGGCAGTGTCCAGATTGACTGAGCAAGTTTGGCATTGGGAAAGTTGACTGTGTTGCCCTCTCACTGTGCTGCCATTTGACCAGCCTCTCCAAGGGTGTGATACCAGTAGACACTACAGAGAGAAACACTACAGCAACCTCTGAGGTTGTCCTGAAACAGACTATTACATTTGAACATGGAGACTGTGCATGGACTTTAGGGTTTGTGCTCTGGGATACACAAGCTATGGTGAAAGAACATAACCAGTCCCAAAGATAATTTCAAAGAACAATGACAGTAGGGTAGCTTGGAGTAGGTATTTGACCATGCTTATTTGATTTTGTTCTCAGTGTTGCAAACTAGAATGTACAAGCCACTACCATCAGATAGCTTTAAAGTTGTGACCTTCTTGTATACAAATCTTCTAGCCAGTTTCCTTTCCCTCATAAGAGGTGACAAAAACTTGGAACCCTAGAATATGTGAGGAAGCTCAGACTCTGGATGTGAGGAAAAACAGTTGCAGGCTCTCTGTCCAGGGCTTCTTCCTGTTCTGCAAGGGCTAGTGATCTGGGCTGTGTTTACTTTATTCTTA